>JABASH010001362.1:0-26988 GCA_019776445.1 Tomocerus maximus | reverse complement strand
AGCAGTGCAACACGACAACACTGCATGAGACGGACTGTCGTATGGAACGGACTGTCGTAGGAACGGAAAGTCGCATGAGACGGACTGTCGCGGTAGCCTGTGAGAGTAGTATATCTCCAGGATATACAGCTCCGTCGTGTGCACCACTGTGTAAGTAAGAATGTCCAGCCATGCTAGACCAGATAGCATCTATCCGCATATAAATATATAAGAGGTCTGGGGTTGAAAGCCACGACTATCTCCAGCTAATAGGGAGTAAAAGTATTCGTCTTCCACCAAGCAAATAGACATTGTAAAGTATAGGTGCTATAAAATAATACTAACTAAGGGAATAACAATAAGACTCGGTGAATTCGTGTAGTCGTCCAAAGGATTTTATTTGACTCCAGTGGTAGGAGTCTATTCCGACTTGGCTGGCTGGACTGAGCTGGACTAAACTACATACTTCTACTGGCTGCTGCTGTAACGCGGACTCCCATTCTTGCACTAATACATACAACGACGACTATCATCTGTGCACCGTTGTGTGTGTACTCAGAAGGCGAAAGAAAAAGAGAATGACTTGTAGCCGCAGAGAACCTTCCGACATTCTACGGTTAAGTTTGATTCAAGAATCCAGTATAATATACAATAGTAGTGTCTGTAGTAGTAAGTAAAGAGAAATGCTGAGAAGAAAGAGTCAGAGAGAATTTTTCCTCAATTTCGATTTCGCCCTCGACTGACTGAGAACTAAAGTTTCTTCGTTTTTCTGGGATTTCATATCTGCCCTTATGTTCTCTCTTAGATTGGGAAAGAGAGATATGCCGTAGCGTCACTCGACATTACATCTTGCATTTTTTACTTCCTCAACTCAACTCAACTGAAATGTGCACAAAACTCAACTTACCCACCTACAGTTCCCATCACATTCACTTCCATTACACACCCATTCTCCTCTACGACAACTATTGCCTTACCCTGCTACAATCACTCCCAAAGACAACATTAGCACCATTCAGCTCCTATATCAGTTTTACTCCGAAAACATTAATTTTCCAAGATTTTCCACCACTCTTTTAGTTTGTAATTACTAAATGCACTTTAGGATGCTATTAGTACAGATACTAAAGAAATGAGCGTCACTCTGAAGAAATCTAAGTTACTGTAGATATTAGCAACCAATTTTATGGATAATAATGAAAATTATGATAATACGTTTACAAAATACCCGTTTTCATTTGACATCATTATTGGCATAATTATTACCAAATAATTTTATATTAGACAATTTGCAACAAATTTACAAGGTTAATTTTTTCAGGCTTCTGAATTGTAAAATATTGATAATAAATGAAAACGATGAACCTTAATAAGTACGTGTGGACTCAACCCGAGTCGTTCCCATCTCTACGGCAGTGTGCACTAGATAGAGAAACTATTTAAGTATGCAATTGAAGCTATAATATTATGTATAAAGTTCAGGAGAGTCAGAGAAGAGCAGTAGAAAGTCATAAACCCGTTGAGGGTAATCTTAATATGACCATAGCGTTTTTATAGAGTTGTGCGAAAGCATGCATGTTTCATGTGTCAAACTTCGTACAAATGCACATTTCCAGAATTCACAGCCAAAAAACTTTCAGCGAAGCAAAAACGTTTTATATATTGTAGTATTACACAAATAAGAACTGTTCTTCAGACAGAATTAAATACGAAATAATTTTTCTACGACATTGCCTTTTGTTTTTACTGTTAGGCTCCATAATATCTAGTATTAAGCACAAAGTTCATACACGAGAAAAGTAACCTTCCAAAAAGATACTACATACATACACAGCACGATTTATTTAATGACGGAGTGACTTTGTAGTTGTCGGCCTCCGAGTTTTGTAATACTACATGTAACAATGTGCCATAAAGGAAAAGAAAGCTTGAAATGACATGGAGCACATGCACAGAGCATGCATATCGCCACTTGAACTAAATTCGTAGATGTAAGCATCGAAAAGGTATTGTTGTGAAATGGAGTCAAATTGACGAGTCAAAGAATATTCACTTATGGCATCTACAAAGTACAGATGTAAGTAATGGAAGGAAAAGAAAGGTTGTTACCATAAAATAAATAGTATAAATGTCGTAGGCAGATAGGTAACAGCACGAAAGTAAAGTCGTCTGGTCACACACACGTTTAAAAGTAAACGTATATTCTACTACAGACGAATGTTTTTTAAAATAAAAGATGGACAGATGTATTGTGACGCACGGCCCATTATTTTAATGTAAACAAATTAAAAATATTTGAAAACTTGCTAAAGCCAGGCATTAAACGGAGATGCAGGCACATAACTTTAGATTGATTAGACGGACGGACGGGTGGGTCTATTGGCGCAGTTGGCCATTGTGACTACCTATACATCTAGCAATGTGGATGCGGAGGGTGTAAGAGTAAAACACTTAGGTATATGAACATGTCATTTGACAACGATGAAACTTCTCGCAAGCGTTTACTTTCGTAATGCCTACATGTGTATACGAATGTATGTCAGTAGTATGAAGAGGTATAAGTCTGGCATTAGAGGGAAAAAAGTGTTGTGCATTGTAGGATGTGTTGGAGAAAGAGGAGTGAAAGTGAAAAGAAAGAGAGCGGAAGAAAAAGGGCAGAGCAAGAAAAGAAATAGACAAACTAGGAGTAAGTATGTATGCACTTATATAATTCTAGGGAAAATGTGGCTAACTTAACTTGACTTCACTTGAATACTTGCACACAAAGGTACATACACGCTTCGTATAAAGAGTAAGGTTCGTATAGAAAGTAAAAAACTCTAACATTCACACTAGTGACACTGTATTAAGCAAAAGAAGGACGAAACTACTCATACATTTTACTATATACAATAAATGTAGTGAACGTTAACGTTACGTTCTGTAATTTGATGTTGGTAGGAGTCTACTACACTCGGTTTAACTGAACAGTCAGTTGACAGTCTACTGCTGTGTCCTGTAATGTCACTTAAGTTAAAATGGGCCCACTGCTCTTTCCTCTTCCATCTCTGTGTATCCAATGGGTGTACATAAATATATGAATACGATATCTCTCCGAATAAGTAGACACATATCATCTTCCTTACCCTCTGTACACTAATAATAATAATATGTAATATAAGAAAGTGGAGAGCAGATGAAAAGACTTGTTCCATCATGTATTTTCTGCAGCAATCCGTAGCATCACATAATCATGTCACAAAGAAGTGACACATACACACGAATAACGAAACCGAGTGAAAATGAACCAAAAGTGAAATTCTATACGATGCGACTGCATTGCAATCCTCCAAAGTGCATTCGACAAAAAGAATCGTAAAAGATTCTCAGAAAACCTTCTCGGTTTTAAAGGATACATGTACGGCGATGAAATCTGAGAACTGTGACTTGCACGAAATCTACTTTTAGTAATTGTGTCTCTACATTCATATTTATTGTATTTCAGAATCTTTTTCATATATCTCAACACACAAACTACAAATAAAGGAGCCGTCAGGAGTGGAATAAATAGAGCAAGCGAGCAGTTTGTTTTCTGTAAAATAATGGAACAAATCCTCTGTAAAGTACCTGACACTGTGCGGAATCCTATCGACTCAAATCAAATTGTTGTAAATCAAATGAAATCAAATACATCCTGACAAAACTTGCACTGACTCTCAATCGACAAAAACAAGGATCTTGCTTCCTTTTTAACTCAAGATTGTAACAAGCTTACTATGTCATCAGATAATTCTTGACGGTGGTGCTTATATCATACAATTCGATTCCAGCAATAAATTTGCCAAAGATCTACATATGTAAAGATGCATAACGCATATCAGAAGTTTATCTGTATATATGTATGTAATACGTGATGAAGAAGATATGTAGTACTGCCAAATAGTGTTACCGTCGCAATAAGCGTCTGCGTAGACAAACTGGTCACAGGGAACAAAAATCATTCCTTTCATAAATTGCAGGAAAACTCCTTAGTTAGGATAAAGTTTCCTTAGTTCTATTTCAAACATGTCTAAACTGTAAACTGCTCTATTTGAGCAAATATAAACTAAATAGACACATTAGATGCCCATTCACTTAAATCCACAGTTGCTCATTTCGTCAGTTCACTTAAATCCACATCTCTTCATTTTATCGATTCACTTAACTCCAAAATCGTTTATTTTGCCATTTCACTTAAATCCATGCTTCACCTCTCCAAATTTTCTACATTACCAACACCATATCAGCACTTTGGAAAATCTAAGGTGTCGAAATGAGGTTTACTTAAATGCTTTATTTATTTATTAACAATATTTTATTGTAGCATCTTTACATCGAAAATATAATATACAATTATAGTCTAAGCTTTTTGGCAATGCTACTTTGTAGTAATCCTATTGGGCAGACGTAATGGTTAAGCATTAATTTTCTGTAGCTAACATTACAGCTCTGATGGATTCAAAATTTATGATATGTAGTTCTTATTCTTACTACTGCAAAGTTAATTATATTTACATTAGGAGCAAGAATGATACCTAACTGTAATAAAAATAAGTGTTTAATGGCAAACAAACTAATGTGTTAGTGTATGTAAGTGGCTTAATATCTGCTCTGCGACAATTACCATGTCCTACAATATAAAAAAAGGTTCTTATTTATGTTCACGACTACCTAGTTGTGTTGGCTATAAAAATTGTGCCTAAAACGGAACGAAAGTAAGGTAGGTAAAAGAAGTTTGTGTAGGAAACGGTGGATTACTGTTATTTGTTGGTAGACAGAGAATAGACATGTGTGTTCCTGATAAGCTTCGTAGTCATCTTCAGTGAGACTGAGTGATTGTGAGTCACGACGATGCAATAAGCAGAATAATATAAAAAGTACCGAAAGAACTTGCACACTGAACGAGTGCGTAGCCAGAAATACAAAAGTTTGATAAAATATATCAATAAATGTGGGTTAGCTACTTCTGAGTTCTGTAGACGAAGGCAACGCAATAAGTTAAGTCTAACGATATACACCAGTGATGCCTATAGTAAATATATTATGCCACAAATGTAAATGTAGGTAAGTACGAAGTACGTATATGAGTTCCTATAAATAGAAAAATAAAACACAATAAGATAAAATTGAATGTAATGGAGAAAATGGTTACGGTTTGTCAGTGAAGGCAGTAAGGTTACCGAAAGATGTGTATATTTATTTCTTTTGCTTTCAATAGTGTCTGTTTACAAGTCAGAGTCTTTTGTGTGCATTCTACCTTATCCCAAAATACTCTGGCTAGGAAATACTTTATGATTGCATGTACATACCACACACCATTTTCCACCACAGTAACAATGGGAAATGGAGGAGGATGAAAGGATTCTATAGTCCATTCCATCCATAGACGCGATGCATGCAGGGGAGAAATAGGTGCAGACAAATCGTCTACAAAAGACTTCTCTCCATGTTGCACTATTTTTATCCAAAGTTATCCATTTATTCTGACGAACTGGTGATTACAATAGTCAGTCAGAGGATAGCCAAAGATGTCTATCTATCTAAGTAGCAAGTGAGTAAAAGAGTAGCTACCACCAATTGGGCTTCTTCCGAGAAACCCATTTTTTTCAAGTCCTGAAACTCTTTTATATTGCATCCAGTGGGATAAGTGTCTACTAGACTACACACATATAATAGTACTATGTGGTGTGTTCACAATATATACATAAATCCAGTTTACTATCTGCATCTACATGTGTGTAGATATAGGAATCTCTATATTGGTTATCCATTAACTAACTGAGTCACCGAGTCTGTTGAATCACTTTGTCTGTGGTGAACAGTTGCATTGCACTCGATAAACAATCCTAATCTTGCAATTTTCTAAAGATCCTATGGGACCATCGCTAAGTAGTTTGGTTGATTCTGACTCACTTTCTCTGACCAGCGCCGTCAGCTTCTTTCCTTCTTCCATTTCTTTGCAAAATGTGCACATTTTTTGTATTTTTAGACCTTCATGTTAAGTAGGCACACTGTGCTGCTGCATTCGTATTTGAACTTGAAACGTTTCTTATGCTTTTTAATTCCGCGGAGTAATAAGTATATATATGTATGAAGCTACAGCTAATTTAACCAAATAAACGCTTATGGTACAGTAGGCGGTTAGTTTTATGCACTTTTACTCCAGTGAACTACATTTCTCGTAATTCTTTTTACGCAGAAATTAATGCTGCAATTCAATTCACGCTATTTTGTAATTAAAATCAATTTGGTGTTACATAGCCAATTAACTTATCTACAACATGTATCTTTTGCTCACAGGAGACTAAATTATTAAGGTAAAAGTGTAATAAATTATGTGATTGCATAACTGCTCGCAGTTGTAAAAGGAAGTTGTTGGTTTTTCTCTCGCAGTTTCTTTTGTAACAACAAGAAGCAATTCTCCAGTGAGCTGTAGCCTATTAAGCATACCCAAGGTAATTATATTCATTGAAATAAATATTACTTTTGAAAATTTCTTTTGTGTTGTGTACAACATTGGAATGTTCATAATGTAGGTAGTCGCAAAATAATACCAACAGACAGACAAACATTCTGCAGCTCCTTTATAAAAGTGAAATGTCAGTAAGCATTAGGAAAGACAATGATAGGAAAAATATTGCATACAAACTTTAGGTGAGGAATTGGAGCGGCTGGTTGATATAAATATAAAATTATGGGGGTAGACCAGTATGTGGAAGAATTCGATACAAGTTTCATGGTCATAAAGCCGAAAGAAAGAAATTGATAAAGAAAGGATGGAAAATGTGTGGAATTAAGTAAAAGCCTAAATAGGCATAAATAGAGATAGGGCCTTGGCTCTTCCCCTGCTTAGGTATACTCCATTGTGTTTTCTCCTTCCTTTATGCCTAATATTCCAGAATGATAGTTTTCATCAGACATTGTAACGTGAACTTTGAAAGAACTGATGATCAGTTCTGAAGTTCTAACCAAGTGTTATTCGCCTGTGTCGTAATTACTTATTATATTCCTTGATGCCATTTACAACTCTAATACTATTAGGGAAACAAGATTGCTCTTTTCATTAAAGATGTTTATTAGATAACTATTTTGTATCAAAAAGGTACGAATCGAATCAAAATGCTCGATTCGCTTTAGCCATTTTGAATCTAAAATATATTTAGGTTGAGAATTTTTATTTTTGGGACGGCTCAATTTTCTCCGTCAGAAAATGCAGACACTCGAAATGGAATCAAACCAGCCTTTTGATTGGCATACTCCGTAGTATTCAAAAGGAGGAATTCCCATTAAGCTAGTATTATGTATTCCAAAAGTCAAAATAGAGCTTAGTTTAGCACATTAAATTGAGTTGAACTACTTTAATAAAGGGTAGAATATATTTTAAAATTAAAGCGCTTTCTCCGTAATTACCAATTAAATGTGTAATTATTTCCTATTAGAGATATTTTTGCATGGCTAAGTGCCCGTAGTATTATGTTGCTGTTGTTTTAGAGCAAATGTTGGAGTTGAAGTAACATAAATTGTAAGTGCATCTCCATTGGCTATGAGAATTTCGCGTGGCGAAAAGGAAAGGAAGAAGAGTAGTAGGGCCAATAAAATTTGGAATATTGGCAAAGTGGCCGTGTATGACTTATTGCCAGGAATGTCTAGTACATTACCCTTAGCAAATGATATAATAGATTGGTAGAAGTAGTAGTACATTGGAAAAATGTGTGCACAGGAGAAAGAGTTGAGAATGGAACAACATTTGAGGGTTTTGAGTTGAGCTTAACAGTTTCCAGTTCAATGTTCTAGTTTGTCTCCTTTCAACTTCTACTTGAACTTTTACGCATCAACTCGTCCATCCACATCCATAATTTTACTCCACTCTATTAAACTAAATAGGTGCCTTGTCATGCTTACTATAGGAAACCGTAGTGTCACTGAAGGCTAATGTCAACGCTTACTTAGAACAGTTAGTGTGTCTGCTTGTACACGATAGACGAGAATGTCATCTCACAGCCAAGTGTTCCTTCATTTTCTCAACTTTCACTCATTTTGTCATTTTAGCCACACTTTAGCTGAGTGAGTCGAGTTTCGAGCTCAGTTCACTTCAGTCGGCACACTTTCTCTCAGAACATTCGAAATACGAACGACTTTACTTTCGTCCCACTCAACTTCTTTCCTTCTCTTCAAACTAATGAGGAGGAAGAGTCGCTCTCGACAACAGATCTCTTGTCTGAATTAAGTAGCACGATACTCATTCCCTGACTTCTCTTAATACGCACGAATTACATTTGATACATACTTTGACAACTATCATTGACCCTTCAAAATGTGTCAAACATTTTTCTTTCCTTGTGCCACATACTTGACTTCCCATAAATTATCTTATATACCCCTAACCATAAAAATAGAATCCCATATTACAAAAGTTCAAGATGACAATGGCGTTGGGATATGTGTAGTAGGTATATAATATATTGCTGCAGTTTCAATAGTATTTACTTTGACACAGGCATCATTAAATAGGAGGAGCCGGGTTCCACGAAACAGTGTACATATAGCTAGCAGGAATGTCGTCTCCGCAGGAAAGATTTTTTTGCATGCGCCACATTTTTAGAGTTTATCTAGGTCATACGTACATAAAATATACGTAATAATAGGAAAGTTTTCGTCAGTATGCACTTAAATGGGCAAATTAGACGTTTAGGCAGGTAGCATTAAAATTCCATGCCGATCTGCATTTAGACATCATATTATATAAAAGATGCCCCATCTCCTCTACAGAATACCTCTATGATATGGCCAAGTGTGTAGTGGCAGAGAAGTAAGGAGTAGTTGCATAACATTATAAGAGTATTTATATGCAATTACTAGAAAGAAAGGATAGTCGCCAGGTGAATATGAGTGTCTAGTGTAATTTGGTGTGCGAAACAATGAGTATGACTCATGAGTTGAGCTGTTATTTAAAGTGCATCATAAAAAGACCACAAAGAGGAGCATAGACGGAGTTAATAATTACCTATAGGGAGATAGACCTAGACATGCATAATAACATAACCCATCATGAAACCTTTAGCATTTCTGCTAGCTCCAACTCGTCTAAAGAAGCGTAGCTAAAAGCCACCACAGAAACAGAAAAGGAAATTCTAAACAATAAAGACCTCTTGGCTCTCGCAGACAGCGGAAACTATTAAACTATTTACAGATAGTTTGCTTCGCCTCAAGGCGGAATTTATCTTTAGCTCTCTGCACTACCAACAGATCATAAACTCTTCCCTGCCTCCACTGTGACTTGGAAACAGAACACACCCAAAGGAAGGAATACCTAAATAGGTAAACTAAACATTATATTAGTGGGAGGATCATTAAAGCTTGCCCTTAAATTGCTAACGCCACCAAACAACTCCTTCTTCCACTTACTCATCGTCGTCACTTCATTTCATCCGTCTCACCAAACGACCTCACTTCACTCCTCAGATCATCATTACACTTATCACCTAATGCAGATAAAACAATGCGATACAATAATTGTGAGCACTCACTGTCACCACCCTACCCAGCTATGCACAACTATATATTACAACTATATAGCTTTATATAGAGCAGACTCCTTGCTTACTGCTACATACTACTTAGTAGGTACTTCACGCAGTCAAGAGATAGAGAGCTCAAGTGAGCAGTTAAGAGTTAGGGTCTTGCATACGATCATCTCCATAACTGTCTTAAATTGTCTGTAGTAGCTGACTCCAAGAATTAGGCTAATCCGAATTCGTGACACGTTTCTTTGATTGACACTGGAAATAAGAGGAGCTGTTGCTAACCTCGGCGAGGCTCTCCCTGTCATCCCTCATTGCTTCTCACCTAATGGTTATGATTATTTTCAGTATTAGCAACTCGCATCGTATCCTTACGGAAAACGTCTCGATCTCTGTCCTGACTCAGATAATAGTAAACAGGTGCACATTAGCAGTAAACATTTACTAAAGCTATCTTCCCACAACGGCCTCTTTAATTCTATAAAATCTATTTTCTCTCTAAACACAAGTCTTTGAAATGCTTATATCTGTACTATCCTTTATTTCGTCAAAAATAAATAAATATACTTCACAAATTCCTATAATATGTCTATATATTCTTGTGCGTACTACTATATCATTGGAGTTTACAAATTATCTCAATACCTACATTTATTCATAGGGTAGTTCTAGTTGCTCATTTAAATATTTTAAAGAGAAAATTTTCTTTTCATCAATGAAAGCTCAGAATGTTGACAAAGTAATACTGATTTGACATTTTGGCTGTAGATTTGATTGCTAAATAAAGCTCATTTTTTAGTTGTTCTTTTTCGTTTTACTGCCTTTCACATATTTTAAAGCCCCAAGAATTTATTGCTACTGCCATTTGCAATGCATTCCATGACTAAAAGAATTCTTTCAACTGCCAAAAAAGAATATTTTTACAGCCCCAAAAAATTTAGCCAGAATAATGTCCCTGAAGATTTGTTGATAGTCTCTTGCCTATTCGAATGATAGTAACAGTAAAAAATCAATTGAACAGAAAGCCTTAAGTACCAAAAATTGGTAGTTCATCTTTACTCTACGACTGCGACAAGGACGAAAACTACTAGAATCATTTCAATGCTATTTTGTCACTACTCTAATGCACTATTGACATAATGCGTGAATGAATGTAGTCTGCTATACTACAATGGGAATCCTTTGAAATACAATCTCAGAAAAGACGATTCCTAGTACGACTACAGTTTATTATTATTATATCATGTAGATAGATATCAGTGCCATGAGTCGTTGGAATAATAATGTGTCAATCTACTTACATTCTATAGGAATACTTCACCATTCCCAATTGACTGAATACATCAGTACAATAATATAGTAACATTCCGCAGAGATTTAAGTAGCACTAAAATATTGATACTGCATGCCTATCATCTGCAATCTGTTCCAGACTAGCACTAATACTTGCTGTGCTCCGTTATGCTACTGTACAAGTTGGAGAAAGAAACTGAAACTTCCGTGCCTACTTACCTAATATCCTTGTGATGAAACGCTTGTAATGATGCATGATAAAAAATGTGCAAAAGTAATTGTGTAAGCGACTGTAGATAAGCCGGCCTAGATTCTCCTTTACACATGTATGTATTTCGATTGACTATGCTACGTATGACATACATTCCACAACTACTGAAGTGTATCAGCGGATTTACATAATAAATGTCAGCCGCCATTTTGGTAAAAATTTCGTAGCATATTCCTCCCTCCGTTTTCAAACAACTGCTACAAAAATATAATTTCAAAATAGATAGACCTGAATATGATGAAATGTGTCCCACATAAAGACTAATAAAGGTCACTCTACTATTATGGAGTTTAATATTATTTGTTAATGTATGGCGCTGTGTTATAAAATTTAAAAACTATCAAAGTTTCATCAGTAGGTTTTTGCCAATAAATAATATTTAAATACCGAACTGTCTACAGCCAAATGGTATGCTTAGTCTTAGCAGACGTCAGCAATTTGTCCTCGGTTTTTATGTCGGTGTAATGTCGACTTAAGGTACCTCAAACTGTCACATTAAATGCCAGTTATGTAAATACTTTTTAATACAAAAACGAATAAAAATGAAATAATTCGTTTTTAAAGTGGTAGGAATTTTTATAAACAGTTCCACAGAGCACTTTGAAAAATACTTAAAAAATGGCATTGCCAAGTAAATTGAGAGGAAACCTGACTACCTGGTAAACATAAATTCAAAATCTCACTTGGTAATGACTTTCTCCCACAGTTCTTACGTCGCACTACGAAATTCATACAATAATAATTTTGCGAGATCTGTCTTTTCTGTTTGTTCCCAGGAGTTGACTCCCTGAAACCATTCTAGAATTTTCCCGAATTGGAAAGATTGAAGAAGGGAAGGTAGGCATCAGTGAATAGGAATTGACAGTGGATGCAGTAGAAATAATTGGAAGTGTATTTATCCATGGTGAATGGACCAGACCAATGCTACTTATTTTCTGCATCCCTACATGACACGATGTAGTTAGATATCTGCAATAACGTGCTAAAATATACATTCGTATGGAGACCCGTAAATAAGTTAGGGCATATGATGCAAAGCCGATTGATGCAGAATGTTCCAGGGAAAATGTGTAGTGACGAAACGGAAGGGACCTTGTCTAAATCAAACTAGAACTTAGGAGAAGGAACGGCAGTAAATAGAGATAGTATTTACTGGGGTATGTAATAATATGCATTCGCTCTGTTGAATTTAAAAATGCGTGAGGACTGGTCGTACTATCTGTATAAACGTCATTTTCTTTTGTGAGACATAAATATAATAATAATAGTAGGTACCATGTAAACAGCGATGCTATTGAACAGGTAGTAGTAGTAAGTATTAAGTAGCAGCAGTATACTTACATCCTATTTGTTGTAGGGGAAGAATTGCAGGAAGGTTTTGTGAATTGGGAGTATGAGATTCTGCATGATTTATTATTTCTGGTGGTGAAACGTGAATTGTTACAATAATAGAGTTATTCCGTACATTTTCCTGAATTGGATGGTTATGGTTAGACTTAGGAAACTGGGTTACGCTCTGCGTAATGTATGCACAGAAGAAGCATGAATAGAAATACCTGATAGCCTCAATTTCTCTCCCACCACACACAAACATACAAGTCAAACCAAGAAGAGTCTAAGATAGATGACCTCGTCTTTCCCTTTTGTGCTCTCTTCCTATAGAACTCTAACCAAGATATGTTTACATATCTCTCCCGAAAAAAATCAGCAAGAGGTGCATTTTTTATGGAAGGTTTCCATGAAATTTTTGTCACAAGTTATTCAAAGAGTATCTACTTCCCATCCCACTTATAAGAAATACTGGTGTTAGTAGAGCCATCCTGGAGGAGGCAGGCTGGTTGCAGTTTGTTTGTAGCAACTCCCTTCTGTCAAATATGGAGCATACTTAAGTATAACCCGGTATGCATCTGCATTTTCCCTTCTATCTGCACGATACTATGTTTGCAGCATATAGTCGTGGAATATTAGGAAGTATAGGAAGGCGCTTGTGTGATGCTATTAAAGCCAGAGTCCTAGAGCAGGTACACTTAGGGAATCTGTTGGTGCATGTTTGTCTGAGAGCTTAAACAGGCACTCGCTCTTGTGGACTCGGTGCAGTGACCAAGTTGAAGGAAAGTCAAGTGAATAAATGCTCCAGTTTCCTTATGAGATTCATCTCTCCTCCTTTCATTTTTACATCACATTACACGGCTCTGCACCGTCTAAGAACTTCCATTATAATGTATTTACGCACAAACATCTGTACGATCCGCTC
This sequence comes from Tomocerus maximus, assembly GCA_019776445.1. Classification (NCBI taxonomy): domain Eukaryota; kingdom Metazoa; phylum Arthropoda; class Collembola; order Entomobryomorpha; family Tomoceridae; genus Tomocerus; species Tomocerus maximus. The sequence continues at coordinate 13,652 of JABASH010001362.1, read as the reverse complement.
TTATGATGTGATTTCATGTGATCTGATCATTTCCAGCCTGGGACCTCTTGCCCTACTTGCCGTCTACATAGTACAACTTACTTAACTCAGCCCACACTGTTTACTCAGCTACTTAGTTAGTTTCGTTTGGCCAATTTTATATTTCGCTATTACACTACGATTTATATGCAGATAGATACACATTACTACTTACTATGTTTAGACACATCCTGCCCCTTCGCAACTCCTCTTCGCAAAAAATTGTTTTTCTGTTTTTTCAACTAACCCAATCAATTTCATCCTTTACTATTTATATATACAGCATGTTACTCTGCACTCTTATAAAAAATGTAATATTTCTTGTGTATATCTATGATGTAGTGCCTATAAAATTCTTACCTATACAATTCCAGTGCTTAGTACCTATATATACATTTAATGCCTATGGGTGTGTGTATGCAGTCATACTTTTTCACCGTATCGCATGTGTATTTACTTATTCTAGTTATATGCATCGAATATAAAACATTATTACATGCACTAGTCGTGCACATCTTTTGGAAGTATGAATAATTTTATTTTTGCTGTAACTACAGGAGTTAAGCCTATTTTACTATATGTGTGCCTAGGCAATGTCTACGAATTGTAGTACATCGCTATTAGTTTTGTCTACGGATAGGTAGTCGGAATTTGGTATTTCGAGAGTGAAGAAAGCATTATATGTACAGATATTATGTAGAGTGAATTGCTGAGTTACATGCAATGCATGCATACGAAGAAACGATATCTCATGCAAACTCATGGCACAGTTTCGATTTTGCATGTAAATCGAGATCCTCTCCTTTCACTCCAGCCAGTCAGTCTTCTTGGTCCTTATAAGTTGCATTATCAAATAAGTAGGAAGCGTCTCTGAGTCACAGTACATAGACCCTGTCTCTCTGCATACATTTCCCATAAGATACGATACGCGATGTGTTGTTAACGAAAGCAATAGCATTAGCCATCTCTGTCTCTTCCACTCATATTATGTAGTATTATGTACCTTATACAATATGTCTGCATGTCTATTACGAGAAACTATCTCTATTATATGTACAGACTATTGCCAGATTGCCACTACACTAGACAGCTCACTTACATTTCTCCGCTACACTATTCTTTCCCTCCATTCAGAGATCTCCACTCAACTAACATTCACAGGCATAGTACCTATAACACAACACATCTTATCTGATGTTGAATGTCCAACATTCAACGAGAATACATTTCCTTACATTACACGTCTACATTCACAAAATACACATTACACATTCATACACAATGTTTTCTATAGGTACTTACAATCTAGTAGTAATTTTACGGAAACGCAACATCTGCCTAGATACCTAATAGTGTGTATCAAGTATTAGTAACTAGATCCTGTAAGGAATTGCCGTAATATTATTACAGGGTATCCAAGTACAACGCATGACTACTATATGGAATAAGTGGATAAAAATCAAAAATATTCGCAGGTAGGAAATAATTCCTTTTTGGGTAGAGTTGTAAGCATGACTTGACCTTTTGTTGTGGATACTTTGTGGAATAATGTCACCTTAAATGTAAAAAGTTTTAAGAGTGACCCAGTAGAGACATTTAACCTTCTTTGGCTGACTAGGGAATTCCGTAGTTAGTCGTAGTAGATGTAAGAGAACAGAATACAGATACAAAAGACTGGGATTATGATTGTATCTTTTCATGCAGTGCATACAATGTAGATAGTAGATGCAGTAAAGTAAGTAGCGTGTGTAGAATGAATGAATATTTGTGTCAGAGTAAGCAAAAGCGACTACCAACAGATATGAGATACCTATCTAATCGATTGCTACATCCTATTAGTCTGTATGAGACTTATTTGTAATTTCAATATGTGATTCTATAGTAGGAGGAAATGGGATATTCCCTCTCGATTGCTGCAACACTATTCTTCCACTAACCTCACATCCTTGGAATTGGCTCAGTTCAGACTCCTCATCTTCCTTTGTTACTATTATTGGTTTCTCATTTCATTTCGATTCTGCACGCTTTTCTATACGTTCCCGTTGCTTACTCATGTTAGGTCACGATATTATTGCAATGTTACAAAACGGATCAAATAAATGAAACTGACATTCACCATAAGGCTCATGGAGAACGTGTCACTGACTCAAATGACTTAAAATGTCAATAGAACATTCTAATGGCCCTTTTCCTTCCTCTATGCTGACACATCACAAATACAAAACATGTTCTTCACTTACAAATCCAGGTGGAAATTAATTAAAAAGTATCAGAAATAAATTAGCAGGTTACTCACCTTTACGTTGAGAAATGTCGACAAGGAAATTCAATCGAGATCACAAAGATGAATTACCATGCCACTGGAAAACAAACAAGCACAGCACATGTTAGCACGCTACAATAGTAATTCGCTATACTTATATTTTAATTCACAATTAATCTTAGCAACAGCGTTGACCAATAAGATTTGAGCATTTGATGCATTATTTAATTTTGTATTTAGTTCACATCGGTGAATAGCAGAGAGAGATATCAGAGAAATGCCAAAGTAACTCAGAGACATTTGCGGATTGCATAATATATATAGGAGGCAGTAGTAGTGGATGTATTTGGAGGAAAAGTCACATCTTAGTCAACAGAGTACACAGAATAACAATTTGTAAATATGTACGGTGACAAATTAGTAGATACAGAGTCTCTTGATTCTATTAACATGCAATGGTTGGAGAAAGGTTTTCTTGTGCCGGATAAATTAATGGGTATAAAAGAGAGGAAAGAGTGGAAAACTCTGTCCACGTCTAAAGATAAGTGAGAATGTTAAATTGAACTCTTTAGCAGAGTTCAGATTAAGACTTGAAGCCATGAAAATGCAAATTGGAAGCCATTCGTGCGTTTTGCTCCCAGCCATTTTTCCTCCGCTCATCGAGTCACTCATTCACCATTCACTCACCCAAAGAACGAACCGACTAGCAACCAAACCACATTTTAAATCAAGCAACCAAGAAACTCCAGTCGAGTCAAGTCAAGTGAATTGAGAGAGAAATTCGTATCATCTTCCAACTATGCATTCAACATTATACATATTACAACGGAAATCTCACATCTATCGGCACACTCGGACATAAGCTACATACATTAACCGTAGCCTAGCTATAATGACTAGTATGTGTGTGTGCCTATGTACTTAGGCACCTTCAGTATAATACTGTGTCTCCGTGAAATACCCTATCGGTGTTACCCGGTATGTTGCTATATAGGTGGATGGAGAGCTAAGCTACATAGCAGTACTTACATAGTAAGGACGAGGAAAAGTGTCGGCTTCTTAAATCTCTTCTCTCTCCAATCCAATTCAATCCAATCTAGCAAAGTTTCCGTGAGTCTTATTCTCTCCTCATTCATCTTTGCCGAAAAGTAGAGAAAACTACGTAAGTAGCTCTCGTACACGTAAAGAGTCAGAGGAGGAAGAAGAAGGGTGTCGATAGAATAATATTTTCTCACAAAATATCTTGAAGAGCAACTGTGCCTGTCTTGCTGAAACGGAGGCCGACAAAAACCAACCAAAAGCATTTTACTAGACAAACAATGACGATGCAGACAGAATCCAGCTCAGAGAAGTCAAAGTCAATGGATGGAAATAAGAAAGAGCCACGTCATACTCAGGCAGACCCTCTCAACTTCCAAATCTAACTAACAGTAAGTGACTGAAAGACTCTAATACGACTTTTACTTCCCTAATGTCCGTCGACAGGTGATATTATTGTCTTTCCTCCCTGCGTTCACTGATAGTCTACTACATATATACGATGTAGTGCTGTATACACCATATACTACTTGTTATACATACGCAGCAAAATAATATTATGTCGTACATAATACACTTTCGACTTGATGTGGTTCATGTCTGCTATTTATCTAAATTCCCAAGCATTTTTGAGAAGACAAATGAGAGATATGCATGCAAGTTTTCTAATAAAGCTGTCATATTATTATGACAGTCGAAGACAAATTAAGTCGCTCTTAAATCAGCCGTCAAGAGAAGGATGTACATCCTACCAAATTATAAGGAAGTCTAAAGTAGACACTTGCCGTATCGTATCAGCTGTCAATTTACGTTCGTTTCGGTAGTGCTGCGGTTTCCCTGTTTCACTAATTACTAATTAGTGCAATCATGTCTCAAAGTTAAAACTCAAACTTATGACATTACCAAGTATTTATTACACTTAGGCAACTATAACATCGAGATAATGCCCAGCTCCATTATACTAACAACCCTGAGTACTAAAGCATCCCATTCAGCAGTCCCAGTACTTATACATAGAAGGAACTAAGTAAGTAGCTTTCACTAAACAGAGCAATATTATAGAGAGCCATTGAAAATGTTAAGATGTAGAGCGTAGTGGTTGGTTGCAGTACGTAAAGAGTATTGCTAATAATAAGGATGGAGTAATAGCAAGAAGTGTAGCAGAGCGAGCCGCACGCTATCCTTCCGATCAATTTTACATTTAAAATGTAAAGCTAATATGAAAATAGTAGGAAAGATGAAAACAAAACCACAGAGAAAGCTCCCGCCTGCCCTCCTTCCATTTTATAATGCGGACATTACTATGCTCCGCATGCATTTCGTTCTAGTTTCCCTTTCCCTGACAGAGATGCATAAGCACACACCGCACAGGCAACTTTCTCCATAGACTCAACTTTCCCTTCCTCCACTTCCTCTCTTCCTCCAAAGGCACTTCACTCCTGCTGTTCTCAATACATTTACTTATTGCCAGCAATACTACGCATACCCAAACACCAAATCTATCCTTATTATATCCAGATGCAAATACAATCTACAGATAAGTATTTACGATACCAAATATCCATTCTGTCTTATTTAAATTTAATTAAGGACAAACTTCGCACTAAATGCGCTCTTCCACTTTTACAGGCAACTCTTATTAACTGTGTTATCCCTCAGATACTCCAGTCTGCCAAAAATATGCACCAGTTAACCTACTTACAATAGTTTAAATGATTCTTTAGTCACCCATGCATTACAAACCTCTATTTATTTACTTGTCTCACTCTAATCATTTTATTTGTTGCTATTTTGTTATCTGCCCCGATTCTCAGAAAAGGCTTCCTAGAAGAATACTTTTTTACTTTCAAATTTTGATGGGTTAATTAGATTTTTATATCTAGTTAGAAAAATATTCAATAAAACTGTGTCTCGTGTTTAAATATATAATACCTATTATGTAAATTGGCAAAAGTAGAGTAGCTAATTGTAGACCCATTCTGCACATAAGGAACATGATAGAAAAAGAGATAATGTTACTTTATACGGGACATATAAATTGACTTTTCTTCTTTCCCATTTCTTCATTGTAGTAAATAGTCATTTAAATTGACTTCCTATTCATTCGTCTTTCAAAGGGATCTTTATGTGCACTACTGAGGTCTTGGTAGAAGAAATAGAATAATAGAATACACCTTTTGGCATTTAGCAAAGTATACAGACCTGCTATTTAGACAATATTTATGTGGAGGCATATCTGCATAAATAAACAGTATGTGAGCAGAAACGTTTTACTAAATGGGTAGTAAATTGGCTGACGTTTCTAAATTCAATGGAAGAATATGTAGGAATAAAGGACTAACGTCTTGACATCTAAATTCCCTCTCATTATCAATCTTCATTAGGATTACAAATACTTTGACAACATACGATATACCCTCCCATATTATTATACTTCCCTTTCATATTAGGTACCTCAGAGAAACTTATTTCATTATTTCAGCACGAACAAACTTCCTTTTATCTAAAACACACAGTTTTGCATGGCAGAACTGCAGCAAAGATTTTAGTTTGTGCAGAGAAAGTTTGAGTTATTCTCATGAAGTTTCGTAACTACATATCTGCACTTGTATCGATTTTAAATGTTTATAAATATATTTAAATGTCCCAGATTTATTACAAAACTGAAAATAAGTATTAAAAACAGTATTTAACAAATATTTAAACAGGATATCAGTCATTCAGTGTAAACAGTCTTTGAACTCTGGAGCTCGGAATGCATTTATCGTGAAACATTATTAACAGTCACAATGCCATGCATCTGTAACAGTAAAAGGGAAGACAATCGCTCATCTACCGAAAAATCTTAGATGGGATAAAGTGTAATAATACCTGTAAGCCGATAAAGCAGTGAAGTAGAGAGACTTAGTGCCAAGCTCTACTCGCGTAAAACAATAGTAAGGTAATCACTATTTGGGGACCATCTTTGGCTTACACTTTTTCTTAAATACTGCACTAAAATTTGCTATATTTCTTACAGACAGGTATGCTCTTCGGTTGGCTGACTTTATAAGAAAATACTAAGTACGATATACATTTTATTCTTACGATGTAATACTATCATTCTACTAATCGGGATCATCTTCATTTCAAGTGGAAGAACAAGACAGAAAATCATCCGACCAAATCAAATCCCATAGGCTTTAGCATCATGTCCCACGTTACCTCTTTAGCTCACTACCATAGATGTGTAAATCGGCAAAACGATCAAGTTATAGTAACAACTCGGTTTGGTTCTAAAAATTTATGATCCAAACCGTTTCAAGTTTACTTTGCACAAAAGCATCCTAAATGTGCAACGCTTATGGTACAACTTGGTGATAGGTACCTACTTTGATGTAATGATAATTGTATTAAACTCACGTAGTAAGATATAAATTCCTACACCCAGATGTACTATAATTCTTTAAAGTTTCGGAATTTTAACGAATACTGAGGATTTTATACTGATGGTGAATATAATTATTCTATGGTGATTACACAAATTTTTATCGAGCAGTATTGTCTTACAATTTATATTTTTGACACGACAGTCTTTATTTATTTCTCATTGAAAAATTTAAAATCAAATTCAAGACGTAGGAATTATTTGAACTTGGAGGACAATGTACATACAATTTCTATTTCAGTATTGTAGCATTGACAGCTGTGATATAACGTACCAATTATATTGCACATATAAGTAGCAATGTAGGTAACTACAGATAAGCAACGTATAAAAGGACTATGGGGAAGTGTATGAGTAGAGGACTGAATAGGAATCAATAGAAACAGCAACAGATTCATAGCCGATGATATTGCAAAAGACATTAATCACCAGTGGAAAAGTAACAAATGGGACAAGTGAAAGTTTCAATACTTGTACTTTCTCCCTATTATTTCCTTTTGTTTGCAAGTCAACATCTTGAGGCGAGAAATAATATCAATTTTTCTCCAGTTTCGTGACCCAACGTAGCCAGTGGTGTAAGTGCAATTGGCAATAAATTTTGTAACTTTTCCATTAGATCATTTTTATGTCTCAATTGTTGAAAGAGAGAATGCGATTTGGATGCATTGTATTATGCTGCATTGGTTATCTGCAATACACCCGAAGACTATGGGTATGTCTTGCAAGGAAGTCGAGAACTATGCAATGCACCCCTTGATGCTCTTTGATGGCATCCGTAAAGTCGCGGCCGGAGTCAAGCCAAGACAAAGTGAGAGTCCAGCCAACCGGTGTTCAAACTCTTCTGGTGAAAGTGAAGCCAAACCGAAGGAAGGGACCAAGGGAGTGGAAATTGAAGAAAGGCGTCTTATTCTTATTTTCTCCAAACACACAAATAGTCATAGAGAGGACCAGAAAGGAAAGACGACTATAGCGTGTAACTAGTTTCGTCCACAGAAAAGAGACAATGCAAGTCAACAGAAAACTTTCTTGTAGCAGTGCCAAAGTTGGCCAAAAATCAATGGGGATTCTTACATTATCCTGTCTATGCTGAGTGAGTTGAGTTGACTTGTCTCACAGACTTGACTTGTCTACTTATGTTGGCTGCCCATTACGCATTCCTCCATTGCATCTTCCCTACTAAATAAATTTATATGCACAGCTCACATCTAAAAACATGAATCTAGCACTTTTGTTCTTTCTCTGCGAATAAATATTATTAGTTCCTCTCCTAGCTATATCATAATATTTATATATGTAGACCTGTTTCTATTACATTTATTTACACTACCTAATGCGTATCTAGTTCAAGGACTAAATGCATATATTGTGGAATATTATACGGACACGATTTAATATAAAGTAAATAACACAAGACAAAAGAACAGTACACCGTCTGAGGAAGACCTTTACTAAAAGTATTTTACAGGCCTAAACATCCATTTAAGATCCGTCTTGTACGCATTTACTATTTTTGGGCATGTGCATTGTTTGAAAATTCAAAGCCTAACTGATTGCGAACAATCGTGTCTCAAGGAACAAGCCTCATTTATGTTTGTTTATGGTTTTTATCCTACGTTTTACTCAATATATATAATAAAGATACATACAATAGCGAGCAATAAAGATACATGAGCATGTACAAAAAATATTTTAATTTTACCAATTTCTTTTTGATTTTCGATATGATGGATGTAGGAGGAGTTTAGTAGTTTCACTATGGAACAAAACTTTACCAGTTTTTTGGGTCAAAAGGTAGTACTAGCGACCTCTAGCAATTACTATTCTATGCGTGGAAACTACAATTAGTGCAACGTTTGTTCATCTTAGACAGATTTTATTGGATTTATGTACTAAGTTGTATCCCTGATAGCCTTCCTTATGCAATTTCATTCCTTAGTTCTTTATGGAGAAAGGTATTAGGAAGGCATAAGTTCATGAAAAAATCATTTTAGAATAAAACTAGTTGTGTACTTGTATATTTATTTGAGCTATATGGTCTGAATTTCTCAAATTATAACAAAGATTGAATATATTTAATATGCGTATACTGAATATACTTGTATTACTATGTATAGGACACAGTACCTGTATTATATGTAGTACCTACTTATGATTTAAGATGTCATTTATTAAATGTCACCGTTTATAGACAATAATATGGAGATTTAATAGCACATTCGTATTGTGATATAAGATAAAGCAGAGTTTACAATAGTGGTTATAGTGGAGGAATGGTCAATGACGTACGTAGTTGCTTTTCATTTGAAACCACGACTGGCTGTGTGTTCGAAGAAAGGGGAGGGAGAGGGAAAACAGGGACAAAGAGAAAGCAAAGGAAATATTATTACAAAGAAAAACCATGCATCGTCAGCTGAGATTCAAAGAACTCATTGTGAATGGCAAGTGAAAGTGAAAATGAAAATAAAAGTGTAAGAATAACAAAGGGGAACTGTAACTGACAAAAGATTTTTGAGCTGTTTTAGCTTTAGCTTTATCATCTCACTGTATATCTTTGTGCCCATTGTCGAGGATTGTATTGAGGATTGCAATATCATATCTCCGCCATTGCCCTGATATCTATCTCATACATAATACAGAACTGCATCTACATACATTATATATTATCCTGTCTTCTCTACATCCCACTCTAATGTGTGGATGAGCCCAATTCAAAGGGAATCTCGTCTCGTCTTTAACTCTTCCCCCAGACATCATTCAGCTATTTCCAGCGCAATTAAATATATATTTGTGTAGCTACGACCCATTAAGGCATTAGTTTAGCGCTTTTACTACTTTCTCTACGCATTTACTATGCTCTGCTACAATAACTCAATTGGAATATTTTTAGCTTCCTGTGCCTATAAGAGTTGAACAATCGTATACATGAATAGTTTATCAATATTAATTCAAGCTGTAGCACCAGTCTTAGAATTTCATCTTGGACCAATGCATTGAAAGCAGAGCATTTTGACACGAGTGGGAGATGCGTCGGCAGTTAGGTAGATGTATCCGTTGCAGAAAAGGCGACGCAAGTGTAAGACAAGTGCGTAGAAATACATAAGATGGGAAAAGGAAATACGATTCCATTTCCTCGTCTGAATCTCTTTGAATATCCTTTTTATGTGCCAGTATTGTCTATATAAATAAATATATTGCAGCCGTTTTCCCTTTTCTGTTATGAAGAGCCACTTGAGTTGCTCATTGCAGAAGAGAATCAGGGAGAACTGTTATTACTATTTACTACGCTACGCACTGTTACATACATATATATTATACAATTACACTTGACACTTGTTTCCACGACAGGTTTTGTTTTACAAGGACTTCATAAAGCAGAGCTACAATCCGCTTTTACTATTGCATTTCTGCATAACATATATTACGAACACTCTGGAACATCAAACTAGATTGGCTCCAACACAAACGTGTTTTTCCTGCATTTTCTTTTCTACTTATTTACAATGGGATGTGCACATTATGCTCACAATTTCCCGTCTCTTATGCTGCTATCATCATCAATGAATGAATTCAGTGCAGCTGCAGACTGCACAAGTCCTTCGGAGGAATGTACACTTACACACGGTCTTCCAACCAAACATTGAGCAATCCCCTTGAGAAATGTCTTCCTATTAAAATGTAGAGCGCCTACTGACATAAATGTATTAACATCTGCAATTAACTCGGCGCTCCATAAATTCTGGAGCTGGCTCTGTTATCGTATATCGAAATTCGAAACCGGAATTCCCTCCGAGGAGTTTATTATTATGTAGGTTGCAATTACAACGAAGCAGAAAAATAAAAGGTTGAGATATGGCTCTAAGTACCTTCCGTTGAATTTACACAAAGCAGCTAATAAAATAATAATGGAATATTGCAGGAAATTGTTCCTTTCATATTTCAGTTTTTAGTGGAGGATCTCAAGGAGGAGCAAAGTGTGCGAAGGGAGAAATGTGCATAAGTACCTTCATACTTCATGGAGTATAACTGTCTGCTCACTCCAAAACCCTGTCTCCACTCACAATCACTACGCAATCAGATACCATCTTCTGCTCTATGTCGGCATAATGCATACCGGCTACTACATAACAATTTTTTCTGCTCTCAGATTCAACACACAGTTGTTACTGCCCATATAATATGTATTGTAATGCATTCTCAGGGCACAAGTACGTGTACATTACTGCGAGTACTACATTGCATATACTCTCTGGAAATAACATTTTCTGTCTAAGTACAATTGTAGTCGGAATCTCATTTGGACAAGACAAAATGCTTCTGTTTCTACGCGTATCCGTCCTTTTTATTGTCTCCAGCGCCTTCCAGAATTTCTACGCCCATTACAAACGACTGATTCAAATCCTCACATAAGCCAAAATTCCACGTTCGCCATAACACTCGCTAGATTTTCATAAATTGGTTTCAACTTTTAGAATTGCTCACAACTGATTATATTGGAGACTTTTATTTTAGCCTCAAATTAAGAAATTGATAAATCTTCTAAGGATGATTGTATCTATGGCACTGGGCAGCTCTTTGCATTTCCTTAAAGATAGCGGAGAAAGCAATGTTCAAGGACGAGCGGTTTTCACCAAGTCTTTCCGACCCGCATCAAAGTCAACTATACTTACTTTGTGTAAGATGCTAGCTATTTTATTTTGCATTGCATTTGCGTTTAGTCTTTCCAGAGCATTCGCTTATGGCGGAAGAATTTCAATTTCAGCAAATATTGCATTTGTTCATTCGCCCATGCTTTTATGTAAGCAATATCTATACAAGATACCTAGTCAGAACAGAGTAAGTCAAAAATGTAATATTATATGTATGCATATGACTATACAGTACGATGTGATGTAATGCAAACGCAGTTGAATGAAGAGGAAGTTCTCCTCTGGAATAACTTTGGGCGTATGCAGAACCGAGTTTCGGGGAGGGCTAAGGTTACAGATGTATATATTTAATACAGAAATTCGCGGGAAAACGTTTGGCCTATTTTGTCGAAAACGAGTGGAAATCATGGCCTAAAAAACCAGAGTAGTGAGTGAAATGTTTTGATATTTGAAGAGAGAAAATTTGTTTTTGCTTGAATACCGAGGAGGGGGACTTCTGCCCAGAAAGCGCCCCCCAGATACGCTTTTGGGAATATCGCAGTATTAAAAGGTACATAGGTATGTGACTCCCAGAATGCAAATATTCACAAGGAGTGCCTATACTACATATAAGCGTAACCGATGGGACGAAATGCATTACAATATTCACAACTGCACGGAACTTTTTAGTGAGTTGTACCGAAGGAATTCAAAATATGTTTTAAATATTTTGTTGCACGTAGTATGGCTACTGCATTGGGAAGATGCAGCAAAGACAAGAAATAAAAATCAACCAATGTACTTCAATGTCTGCTGGATTTCTTTTAATGCTATCAAAGAAGTTCTTTTACTCTGTTTATGCGACTATATAGTGGTATTTATGCAAACATGTCTAATGTAAGAGCATTGTCCAAGTAAACATGTAATGCTTCACCAAACAAATAAATTGCATTTTTCTCTAGGTAGCTTCTATTATGCCAAGAAAATGGTTATTTCTGTTATGTAAATCTGGACGTACACATGTTTTCGCAGTTTCGGATATGCTTTGAGTCCAAAACAAAAATAAGAGAACTTTGTCGATTTTTAGGAATTTATAATGCTATGCTCATAATATAAGTAGAAGGAACATTAGTACCAGTAAAGTTTGCACTATTCTTATAATAGACCTCCCTCCTTTGCCTCTACAATTTTAAGCACAGTTTCGGATTCTCCCTTTTCTCTCCCGATCCCAACTTCGCTTCCCGCATGGGAAAAAATTTCTATAAATGAAAGTAATTTTCTGAATAATTTTTATTCAAAGTGGCATGATTGTTGGGATAAACAAATTTAGTACTTCTATAAGTATTACTATCAGATCATTAGATGATATGTACTTGATTTACGGTGCTGTAGAATTTATCCGTTCTGAATGTTTTTGATTTGTTCATTCCCACTCATTTTTATTTAGTTTCCCACTGGGAAATTGGGAAGTTTCCATTTTTTGATTTCCAACTCAAGTCATAGCTTTAAGAGCCAAAAAGCAAACCACAGAAGCCAATCGATTAGAACTAGCATGTATACTAACGTTCCTTTGCAAAGGGACGTTAGGCAGCATAGTACTACAAAGCTTTGTGTTGCCAATGCAATCTTCTGTTTGTCCTATTGTGCAAATAATACAAACTCTAAACAGCCCACAATAAGTGGATTAAATGTTCACGAAATTATAATTGTAAGCAATGAAAATGTAAAGAGGGCTAAAATATCATTTTACTATTCATATTTATTTACTTTTCCTGGTATTAATTTTCATGGCAGAGGAGATTAAAATCGCAATTTTCTGGTAAGTCAACTCTATTGGCTTTGTGATTCGAACAAACCTCTAGTCCTGGAATTTATGAAAGGAAATACCGAACAGAATTACATAATTTACCACAAATGTTTAGTTTTGTGGTATGCTCTTCGATTATATTTTATTAGGTAACTCTGCAAAGAACAACTTTTGAATTTCAATATTGCACAAGAATACCTATTTATTATGTAAGTCATTGGCATAAATAATTTGATATATACTACCAGATTTTGTTCTTTCAATCGAGTATATTATACTCCACTTTATAGATACCCCGACAAAAGTCATAAACTTTTGCAAACATTTCTGAGCTGTATTTCGTAATAAATAGTTAGGCGTTGACTTAGCCCTCACAGAAGACACATCTTAATCGTAACTACAGTTGAGTATGATTAATTTAGAGAATTAGAGATTTGCATACTCATTGAAATATATTTATTAAATGTTCTCCTA
>JABASH010001361.1:0-27004 GCA_019776445.1 Tomocerus maximus | reverse complement strand
AATGTCAATACTGGCTGTCAAAATTTTTTTGCCTTTAAATTCTTTAGCTAGCCGATGGAAGTAAAGATTTTTGATGACCTGAAAATATTACTTTAGAGCACAAAAATCTCTTCTTTAGACATAAGTTTAAGTTTTATAATCTGACAAGGGTGTCGTGAAATAATTGATGTGTCCCTATCAAGGGCATGTCCCTTTCGAGGGAACTGTCCCCTACATAAATGCGCTGGGTATAATATTATCTTTTTAAATCACTGGATAAACTGGATTTCTCGTGATCTTATTTGAATAAGAACCCGAAAGAATTTATGTTATGACATTCATTCGGGGGAACGCGTGGTAGTAGTAGATCATGTACATGTTTATATGAGACGAGACGACGGTGAGACGTGAGACGAAAGTATTTGTTTTAGCGTAATATGCGGTTCCTTTCAATTTCTCACGTGTGTGTGTGTCTTGTGAATCCAGCAACAGCATTTCGTGTTCGTGTGGCCAAAAGTTAAAGTGACTGTCTTGACTTTATAGAAATTTATTTGTTCTATTCACGTTTCGTAAGACTTATAAGCAAGAAGCAAGCAATTATGATTTTAGAAGAAAATCTGAAGAATTTGAATGTTACTCGTAAAGGCGGTGGTAGTCTTATTAGTCATCGTCCGGTTTTTTCTTCCGATTCAGAGTAAGTCAGAGTAAATTGTAAATAAGAAAGTTAAAAAGATTTAAATGTTATTATATATTTAATTCAAGAACATTTTATGGTTAAAAATGAAATGATGTATATAATATATAATATATTATGTGTATTTTTGCAGACATGTCTTTATAGTTGTCTCCAGCACGATTCATGTCTACAGTTCGGCAAGTGGTTTATGTACAGGAAAGTTTCAAACTCCTTCAGCATCAACAATTGTCAATATTAAGTCTCTAACGGAACCTAAGGATCTCTTACTTTTATTGACAGCCAATGGCGAATTAGCGGAAGTGGATTTGACTACATTCAAGATCAAATCGTTACGTAAAATCAATCTAAGCCCTTTAAACTGGGTTCCAATTTCTCATTTCAGTGACTTCATTTGGCCAAGCTCAAAGTTTGCAGATGTGGAGAAATTTTTTGTTCTGGGCTATCCAGATGAAACAATAAAACCAGTTTTATACAGCGTTGCAACCGATAATCTTTTTCTTGAAAAGATTTGCTGGAATGTGGAACCTCATGGACATTCTGTTGCGTGTAGCCAAAATGGACGATTTGTTGCAGCAATTCAAGAAGGCAGTTTATTTGTTAAAGATTTCGAAACTAGGGTTCGGTGGCACAAATCAGGATCAAGAAAGCTGACTTGTGTTGCTGTTCACCCATATGACTGGATATGCGCCACTGGGGATGACTCTGGACGAGTGGTTGTGTGGACCAACGCTTTGGAATGCGTTTCGCCTATTAAGACTGTATTCCATTGGCACACTCTGCCAGTAATCGATCTATCTTTTTCAATTGACGGTATAAAATTGTGATATCTTTATATGTGTGACGCAGTAATAAATAGGTCTTAATCCATTGCAATGTTCTTAAATGTATTATAAGTTTGGAAGTAATAAATATTTTTCATTATTACAGGAACCATGATTTTTAGCGGAGGCAGTGAGTGCACGTTGGTCAAATGGGATGTCAAGAATCCTGAAAATAAAAGAACATTACCTAGAATGGGCCTTCCCATTAGGCACATTGGGATTTCTCCATCCAACACTTACATTGCTGTTTCACATGCGGACAATTGTACAAGAGACTCTTTAACTATGTTATATTCAAGAAAGACTTTGATTTCCAGAATTACATTTTATTTCTCTAACGTTGTCTCCAAAAACATATTTAACACGATAATCGCTATATTTGTATCTTATTCCTTGCAGTTAATCACGTTTGATTCAAACTTGTATTTGTTTTGATTAACATTTTATTTTATAGGGGTAATGTAGGTTACCACTTAGGTTAAAATGTTTTTGAGCATAAAAATACTTTATCTAGAAAAAAACAACATTTAAAAAACTGATTTGAAATTCTAATGTATTAAATGTTCTGATATTGTTTCAGGTATTAACTTAATCAACTCGCAGAATGAAATTGTGCAAAAAATACAAAATATCACACAATGCTATATTCCTGAAAATTCTGAGGATATAAACTCTACCGAAACTTCTCTAGGAGGAACTTTGGTCTACCAAGCTGGCCTACACATTGATCCAAATAGACAGAGTTTGGTAATGAATGGTAAACCAGGAAGACTACAATGCTACTCGTACAGAGAAGACAAGCACATTTATGATGTATGAAATTAATTTTTTTGAGGTTTTACTTTTATATATGTAAACGTAATAGAAATGGATATAAAACGACTGTGTGATTTGATTAATTTTGAGCAGTGTCTGTTCAAGTATATTGGCCCACAAATAAAAGAATAGGTGGAGTTATAAAAATAAATTAGTAATCTACTTCTGAAATACCTAATTTATATTTTTGTCTTACTGTAGTTGGACATTACTCACCAAAATTACATAACAGCGGAGAGAAGTAAAGTCATTCCTAATGTAGATGTAACAAAAATAGCCTTCTCTCGTAATGGAGTATGGCTTGCTACGGGAGAATCTCGTGTTGATGATTCTCAATGTACCGAACTAAGATTGAAGTTTTGGAAATTCGATGTTACGAAGCAAAAGTAACGTATTTTTTGTTACATACAATACAAAACTTAATTTGGAAAATTTCGATTAAACGTGTAATGTATCAATAATATTTACGTATTCTGCTTAGATTCATTTTAAATACCTCCATTGACTGGCCACACGAAGGGGGGATGCATGCCTTGAAGATGCAGCTCATGAATGAAGACAATCCAAATCTTATTGCAGCTACATGTGGGAATGACAAAAAGTTTAAAACATGGGGAGTTGTTCTGAATGATAGCATCCATGGGAAACGCGAGTGGTGGAACTGTG
This sequence comes from Tomocerus maximus, assembly GCA_019776445.1. Classification (NCBI taxonomy): domain Eukaryota; kingdom Metazoa; phylum Arthropoda; class Collembola; order Entomobryomorpha; family Tomoceridae; genus Tomocerus; species Tomocerus maximus. The sequence continues at coordinate 24,025 of JABASH010001361.1, read as the reverse complement.
AAAATGTTGGATCGTATCGCGATTTGCCTGGAGGTCCTTTGTCATTCTCTTCGGATAGTTCATTGCTTGCTGTTGCCTTTGGAAGAATCTTAACTCTTTGGTCAACAGCTGAACACCAGTTGAAATTGGTCCTGTCACACACGAAGTTGCAGCAAACCATTAGGTATAGTCTACTATTTATTAAGCCAGATTGTGTCCTGTGATTAAAATATGATTTTGGACCGTCGAATACCTGAAGTAATACATTAATGCCTTTGTTGTATGTGTAATTAGGATGTTGGAATTCGGTGCAAATGCAAACTCGCATTTAGTTGTTTGCAGCACTGTTGATAACTTAATCGTCTGGGACATAATTAGTTCATCCTTGATGTGGGTTGCACCCTTTCAAGCGGAAAGTATTGCTGTGGATCCGTATAGCAATTTAGCTGCTGCATTTTCTTCCAAACATCATCGTAAGTCTGTTTTTCTTTATATTTATGTAATTTGTGTACCCAATGTGTTTATATGACAGATACATGTAAATAAATGGTAAACCTGATATTAATAATTAAATCTCATTATACAGTGTACTTCTTTCGGCTGGATAAATCGCAACCTATTGCTATACATAAAAGTGTGTCGTCTTGTAGTGTGGTATCCTCAATTTTTATTTCAAATCCTTCTCAGTTTGAAATAAATGGACTCAAGTCAACTCTTATGTTCATCAATTCTTCGCATGTAAGTTTACCTCTAAAATTGCATATAAAGAATTGAAATTGAAAAATTGATTAAAAATTTAAAAGCTGGAAAAGTAAAAGTTTTAAAAATAATTAATGTTTAAAATTCTGCACTTAGGAACTGTGTGCACTATTATCCTCCGAAGAGCAACAAGAAATAGAAGTAGCTTTGCAAATGAAACTAAAAGAAGAACCTACTTTGCCTTCCCAAGATCAAATTACAGCTGAGAAGACAGTCTTGGAAAAAACAAAACAGAAACAGAAAAGTTATCCAAATTCAGGGGGACTGCCAGGGTATGCTGTATTACGACAGGTAACAATAGTTAGTTAAATGCTATTTGTATTGAATCGTACTATATAGTTGGTACTACATGGTACTATACCCAATAAAATAAATCCTAATTAATTTAGAATGCGTTGTAGTGAATCTTAATACAACTAATCATATTTTTTGTGCAGATAATGGACGCTTCGCCTCATACAATGCCATCGGTTACTTACTTTGCTACTCAGTTGCTCCAAGCTCTAAATGTTCGGAGAAAACCTACGTAAGACTTAAAAACTTAAAACGTTGTAATTTTGTACTTACTGATACTGTTACGACTATTCAAAAATCGCTTTTAGTTAGTTCAAAATTCTTAAATGCAAATATGCATTGACTGAATGTGTGTTTAATTTGCAGTGACAAAATTAGGAATATCGAAAAAGCTCTAGAAAGTACCCATTTAGATGCAAAAGCAAAATTGCCGAATTTTATAGCCAACGATGCAAAAAATGATGGTATTGTGCCGACTGTAAAGGAAATGAAAAAAGTGGATATTAAAGAAGAAAATGTTAAACAATTTAATATTGATTTAAACCTGTTGGCTAACGAAGATACATCTTGGATAGACGAAATATATTTAAGAAATTGAAACTACAAAAACGGGTTTTTGTACCATTTACACACTATTAATATTCATCTAACTAAAAATAAATTGTTAACTTAAAATAAACCGACAAAATAATTATTTCACGAATATAAACAGAATTTAAGTGTTTCTAATTAATGATTACTAGGGAAGTAAGTGTTTTTGAAAGTGGATGGTGTGTGGTATTATAGGTTGAAAATCTTGTTCACCGTCGAATTGTAAGCATCCATTGTTAGACTTGATCTCAAAAGATTTTGATGCTCTCTTTGTCACTCTTTATTTGACGCAATTAATTTCTTGTTTAATATTGGTGGTAAAGTGGGTCCTAAAGAAGACAGCAAGTATTTAACGTCGGAATTGGTTTGATGTATAATCCTTTTCGTTTTAGAGCAAATGCAGGGACATTCTTCACATATTTGTAATTTGGTTGACAAATTAACATTTTTAAAGCCTGCATCTTTATTATCTTCACGAACAATGAAAGGGCCCAAGGACGACATGGTTATTAACTTCACAATAGAGTCACTATTATTGCTATTAGTAATTTGCTCATTACATGTCTCGGTGTTAAGGGCGCAAAGGGAATTACTTTCAATAAGCTGATCTTGTAATATTTTTCGCTTTTTCTTTTCCAACCGCAGCCTTTTACGAACTTTAAAATATTTCGAAATGGGGACGTGAGTAGATTGAAGAGATGATTTTTTAAAGTGCGAAAATAGGGTATCGGTATTACTTCCGTTCTCACTGTTCGGAACGTAATCAGCGCTTTTTTTGTTCGACTCTGAAATTTTGAAAGTGACATTTTTCTTAGCTTCACTTAATTCTGAATTAGTAAAAGATCCGCTTATTTTGGTCGAGGAATTTTGCTTTTCCGACGGATGGCATTCGTAATGTTTTCGTACTGAAGGTGAAACTGGTTCCACTCTTGCAATACGACTTGGACACAAAGACGAGGGACTTTTACCAAGTTTGAAAAATGGAGAAGAATTCGTTGGTCTTCGTGTTGACGGGTTTCTCCTTGACGGTGTTTTCAGATTACATGTTGACGGGCTGCTGGGGCTACAAGAATTTTTACGAATCATATTGTCAACACCACATTTTAAAAAATCAGATTTTATTGGTGTATGGAGTTGGAAGTTATCCACTGACGTTGTGGATTTTTCCTGAACATTCCGGGTTTCCTGAAAAACTTCTTCAATTAGTTCAGCCGTATCTTGCCTTTCACCTAATTTCTGGAGAAAAGTATTGGGGCTCGTACATTCCCGTAATTTGATTACAGTATCCAATTGTGCGACTTTATTTATGTACTCCTCTACAATTGGGTGATCATAAGTATTATTTTGAGGAAACCAATTTCCACAGGAACTATCTAACAGGGAGATTGGAACACTGCTGACGTTTGATGAAGAGAGATCGTTCTTCCTCTTCCGGTATATCGAATCATGCAACGGTTTATCATCTTCATCTTCTGTATTGGTCTCTTCTACTAAATCCAGTGTTCAAAAATTCGAATTAAAAGGAGAAAAATATTTATCTACGATTATTTGCCATAAAATATACTAAGCATCGGTGTACTTAATAATTTTGCTAATTGTACCATCATTTCTTGGCAAAGAGTACGTCCCTGAGTATCGTGTAACATCTGAATCTGAATATATATCCCCATCCTGGGCAGAATCCTGGGACTCTTGTAACATTTTTTTCAGTCAGAAACAGAGTATAGAATTGGTTAGTTAATAGTTAGAGACTATAGAGAAATGGAGAATAGATGATAGCGTTTTAGTTTCTGTAGTGTAGACGTAGACTGTAGTAGAGAGACGCTGCTGGTAGAAGAAGCACATAAATATAGTGTGTCTGTGTAGTGTGTGTGTGATCCAAAAACCTATAATATTATGAATGAAATTAAGAGAATTTATTTTTACTGGCCAAGATTTGGTTTGGCAATAAATGGTATAATGTTATAAATAACTCGAATAAAAATAGTTACAAAATAACGTACCCGTTAATCCTTTTAATATCCGAAAATCTGACTCATCGTTTCATGTCGAAAATGAATTTTTTTGTAGATTCTTCATATGTGAACAAAAATATCTAAAAATCAGTTCAAAAAGTTAATGATGTTTTTAGGCATAGGTAGGGTAAATTAATTTATCTAATGAGTCGAATATTAGTCGCTACCAGTCAGCACGATTTTCAAGATTTCATATCATAAAATATTACAGATGTATTGATTTTTAAGAGAAGCAGAACCGTTTTTTATCATACCTTTTGTTGATCGGTCGTCTTATTTAGACCCCATAATTTAGTGATCATCAGAAAATGACTAATAACTGTTAATAATAGAATAAATAACTAACTTAAGACAAAATTAAGAAAACAAAAGAAAACAGTTAATTTTGCCAAGTAAAAACACGAACGAAATGGAAATTCAAAACTATAGATGATAGATAGCTATGAAACAAAGTCATGGGGCACTGTGCAACATTGAACTCTTTGTCTTTGTATCGTGCCGGTAGAAAGGAAGTTTCAAAGTAATTGACAATTTGGTATTTGTATTATTGTCTTGAATTTTTGTTGACTCAGTCAGTTTTTCATCTTTCTTTTATCGGGAAATCGGGATAAGGTGAGTTTAACATTTTAATTTGTAATGTAATTATTGTAGTTAACAATATTCATTGTCAGTTCATTTAATAGACGAATTGGTAAATTGGTGCTAAAAATACCCTCGCCGATCACTACGACGTTTCTCCAACTTTTAAAGCTTTGCCGTTTTTCTGTATCCGTCTCCGTCGGGGGGCATAAAAGTATTTGGGTGCTGTACAGTACAGTCGACAGCGGATGTTGGAGGTCAGAGGTAATTTTTATACCAAATTGTCTATTGAATTTGAAACTGATTGTGTAATATTACTGTGAATTATTGTCAATTTTAAGGCTTGGCCGTCATAATGCCAAATTTTTGATTTTGGACTGGTATCTTTTATTTTATTTCAGTAAAAAAACTTGGCTGTAGCTGTAAACTCGCCGACATAACAATTCTCATTTGAACGTTGGAAGAAATCTTTGAAAACGTATTTGATCAAGAAGATAATCTGTCTGTAGAAATAATAAATTTTGATAATAGGCTACCTGTCCTGTCACCGCTCATCCAACTGATCATGGTAAAGTGTACAATAACCCTATTCAAATCACCAAATCAATCAATAAGGGCATTTCATATTATTTATTGTAAAAGTATTTCCATTTTCATTCAATTCTGACAAGAAGTGATGGAAAGGTCGAAAACTGATGGATTATGATTATGACTTAGCTGGTCCTTGTAAAATGTACAAACAGCGAATGTCTCTGCTTCAACGAATCGAGCTTCGGTTCTATTGTGTAGTTTGAAATTCCCCTGTAGGTATTATTTACAAACATCTGTTATTATTTTCGTATCCGAGGCCGAGAACTCAGTGCCCACATCGTTTCCCATTGCAGTCCTAGTCCAAGTCCAAAGTACATAATACATGTATTGACGTGGAGTGCGTATATTTCATAAAATATAAATACCAATTTAATTGTTGCAGAATTCTTACTCACAAACCGTCAGGCAACAAATAGCTTCCGTTGCGTTGTCCTCAGGATCGCATAAGGAGCAGTCCGACCGGTATAGAACAATTTTGGAATCAATTGGCCGAGGACCAGAAGAAGAATGGGATGATTGCTTCAAAGCCCTCGTTGATCAGAGTAATTATAATTAAAACTTAAAACTATTAATATTTTTGAAAAGTGTACTCATTCGTAGTTAGGATAACTCTGAATTGGTCGATGGTATAACTAAAACCTTCAAAATGTCGTTTGTTTATGGCTTTAATTTGATTCTTAAAATTCAAAAATGCTATTTAACCTTTTTTACAGTGGTAAATGAAAACGTGTCACTTGTAGTTTCCCGTATAATCCTTTCGGATGTGGCGACGGCACTTACTAAACTTCCCGATGCAATTTCTCAGGGTGTTGCCCACTACACTTTAGACAAGGTATATTCTTACTTATTCCACTCCTTTTTGCTATACATGAAATCACATTTAATGATCCCTCATTATTGTTCAATAATCATTGTATTATTTTTTACTTTTAGGTTCAACCTCGAGTTATATCTTTTGAAGAGCAAGTGGCCACCATCCGTCAACATTTATCACAAATATATGAAAATCAGCAACAATGGAAAGAGGCTGCCCAGGTTCTTACTGGAATTCCATTAGAAACGGGCCAAAAGTAAAATAATTCATAGAAAATTTATGATATACAGATTTATAGGCCTTGTCTGCTTGAGCTACGTAAAATTGATTTTCCGAGTCTATTTGTAAGCTTAGTGTTTCTGAAATTACTGTTTTAACGTCATGGGGTACTATCGACTGATTTAATTCTAACAAATGCGGTGTGCATGCATGTTTTGCAGGTCCGGCAAAATGTAGAAGCTGAACTGTCACTTAATGCACGGTTATTTAAGCTCATCTCAGTCATGTTCTACATTCTTTATATTTATTTGTGAATACGGTTGTTGAATTTGTTGAAATGACTGTTGGATTATCCTTAAAAATTAGTTCAAATGGTACCCAATAATAATGAAATATTAAAAAGTAATTGCAGAACACTTTAAAGACAAAGACCAAAAACAGTGTTGGCAAATAAAGATATATAACCAAATAGATATGGCCTGAAATGACCAGTAAGACATTTGATATGAATGATATGTTAATTTTTTGTGTGTGTATGTATGTTTTATTAACACGCTTGTTGTGCTATGCCAAATTAAAGTAATTAAATAATAATAATAATTTACATTGGTCTCAACAGACAATACACAGTTGATTACAAGCTAGAAACATATCTCAAAATTGCAAGACTCTATTTAGAATATGAAGATGCTGTAAACGCCGAAGCTTTTATTAATCGTGCATCACTATTACAGGTATTACCTATTTATATTATACACCTTACTAAAGTCTGTTGTATTTGACTAAATCATCTCCTTTTTGCTTTTACTGTTTTCATAGAACGAATCGAAAAATGAGCAGTTGCAAATTTACTATAAAGTCTGTTATGCAAGAGTGTTGGATTATCGTCGGAAATTCATAGAAGCAGCACAACGGTACAACGAGCTGTCTTATCGTCCAATAATTGCCGAAGAGGAAAGAGTGACTGCTTTAAAAAATGCCTTGATATGCACAGTGTTGGCATCAGCGGGACAACAAAGAAGTCGAATGCTTGGAACTTTATTTAAAGATGAACGTTGTCAAAACCTTCCGGCATTCAATATTCTTGAGAAAATGTACTTGGAACGAATAATTCGCAAATCAGAATTGGCCGATTTCGAAAGTTTACTTCAACCTCATCAAAAGGCTATAACTGCTGATGGTAAGAAAATGTGTATCTTTGTTGGAAAGTCTATTTTGCTTTGAGTGGTGTGTATTGTATGATAACTTTGCTAGCAATTTCTTTCTTATGAAAAGGGTCAACAATTTTGGAAAGAGCAGTTGTGGAACACAATCTCTTAGCTGCCAGCAAACTGTACAATAACATCTATTTTCAAAGTCTTGGAGCGCTTCTGGAAATTCCAATGGAAACTGCTGAAAAAATCGCTTCTCAAATGATAACAGAAGGTCGGATGTCTGGTCATGTGGACCAGATCGAATCAATGGTTTATTTTGAAGCTAGAGAATGTCTTCCTTACTGGGATAAACAGATTCAGTCAATATGCTATGATGTTAACCAAATTATTGAAAAAATCTCTACGGTTGCACCTGATTGGATGAGTAAATATTCGGAGGAGCAAATGAATTAAATCTCAACTAATATGGCTATTCATGCCTCAGCTGATGTTCGATGTATGTAACGAAATTTAATTGTTTTGTACTGAAAAAAATTCTTGAGTACTTTTGAAAGCAAGGAAAGGTAAATACTATTGAAAAGCTAACAACTATGGAGAGCATATAAATAAGTTTAAATTAATTTTCACTTGTAAATAGTGTACTGATTAACTGCACACCACTTCTTTGAATATACATATATATTAGGCTACAAATAAATCATATTTATTGCCAATGTACTTTCCTATGTTTGTGTTTAATATACTTAATCCAATGTTAGGGGATTGCGTAAGTCAATCGATGTAGTAAATGGCGATGAATATAATAATATAATTAATTACCGTCTTCACAAAATTTTATTATTTATGTTATTTTACGATTATGCATAACTTGATTTTCAATGCGTCCCTTGGATGTTTTAATACCAATTTCGATTTTCAATGCAAGTGCTAACAAATTTTTTATTTGTACGAAATATTCATTAGCTCTCGGTGTGTAAGTATTTCGGTGGATTTGCAAATATATTTATTTATTTGCTAAAACGTTTGTATGTGGTTTATAATTTATATGGGCCTAAATGGAAAACTGATGCTTTGTTACCAGATTGCATTATTATATGCCTGTTGGTGTTCCATGCAGCTTTGAGGAAACTATACATAAAAAATCCATCTCAATGTCTTAGCTTAATTTTTATTCAAGTTATCATGTTGAAGTCAGATTTTAGCAAAACATTCACAAATCCTTTCCTTCGTTTGCAAAAGGTAATATCTGTATGCATAGGGTCATTTTTACGTAACAACTGCATTAAATGAAAAACAACTAGATATATAATTTATATTATACTTACTATTTAGGTGTCAACATGGTATATACAAACATTGGCGCATTTAGTACTGGGCTGTTATTTTATGCTGATAAACCCCTCCGAAAAACAATTACCATTAGAATGAAGAAGAGTTGAAAGAACCCATTAGAACGTTTACATATAGTAAATGGAAATTATATAATGTACAAAACAAACCCCTCAGAAATCCCATTTTAAATACGCCAATACATACAATTATTATTTTTCGGTTAAAGCTTGGTGGTATAATACTGTAAAGCTGACCTATTTTCAGCAAGCTAATTTACGAAGCTAATGTAAATGAAGATTTTGCAGACAAATCTTAATTTTAAAGTAATAAATACAATTCACACACACAGCTTATTCTCACTACATTACAGTCATTCTACTACAACATCGACATTATATTAACCCATTCACACAAAAAGATTTATTGCTTGTACAAAGGTAAACTCATTAGATTCATCTCATTTGAATTTTATAATCAGATAAAGTTTCTGGAGAGTCTGTACGCTCTTCTGTTTTACGAGCAGTGAAAAGTAACGCAAATATATTTGGCAGGCTATAGTTAAAGTTACAAATACTACTCAATTGTAACATGAAAATTTGGTCCAGATGATGAATGCTGCATTCTTCTGTTATAAACTTACAAAATTGTTGGACTCCTCTTACGATTGAATACTTGAAACTTATTTACAATGTTTCATCCTGTAAATTTCGTCAATAGTGTCTTAAATCCCTTTTGTTTTAGTTACACACAGAAAACATTCACAGTAAGACATGTAATTGCCCAGCTGGTCATTACCCCTTATGTAACGTCCAACGTATATCTTTACACACATCTAAATTATTTTTATCAGTAAAATTACACACTTATTTTACATGTACGGTACATTACCTTTTGTATGCAGTATGCAATTAGTATAACGTTTACACTTACATTACAGCACATTGATGCTAGGTACATTCGGTTAAGTTATGACAAGATTTTCTGTAGGTATATGCTATAATATTTCTACACTTTTTTGATTTAACATAAAATTGACCTGTTCGAATTTCGAATCGTATCAAAATTATTGTTGTACACATGCGTTTTATAGTAATATAGCATAGCCACTTTAAATAGGAGGTTTATATTATATAACCAGTAATGCTCAGGATTGAATTCTTTAGAAAAATTAGGCTTTTAACCCGATCTGAAATAGATCCAATAAAACCAAGGAAAAGTAGTTACATTTTAAAAATTCCAAATTTAACGAGGTTTGCTTATTGACGAGCTAGACCAATGATGATGGTTCGAGTGCTGTGAGTAAGGTCGTAAAATATCAGAAGCATCATTTTCCCCCGTTGATTTAATCCTCCGAAGCCGGAAACACATAATAAGCGTTGCGATACCCAGTAACACCAAGATAAGTGTACCAAAACCTGAAATCGTATACACATATTCATTCTCATTAGTATTAATCTCAAAATAATTAAACTACATTAATTCATAAAATTGATTAAAATGTTAACCTATCATAGCTGTGAACGCTCCTGTTTTTATACAAACGTTTTCTAGATTATCCACAGCATTTCTCAATGCTTCAGATTCTCCCTCATCTTCTTTTAAAACTCTGAGAGCTTGGAACAAACTGACATTTTCAGAAAGTGTAGAGTTTCTTTCAGATTCAATTGCCCCTCCGTCATTACTGTCAACTGATCTTTTTTGAACATTTTTCACATTTCTCCAGTAGCATGGCTGACTCTGTTTCGAGGAATTACATTAAATTTGTACGATATGAAATTATTTTTGACTTTCAATGATGAGATTTCATGTATGATTGCATATAAGACTTACTGGACATTGTCCATGGCACATTCTCACATCGCACTCAATGTACAAAGCTGGTGAGCCGGTAAACCTAAATGTCTTTAGATAGGCAAACACTTGAGTCTCGTAGACATTCGTATGCGACCAAGTACCACGGAAAGGACTCATCAGCTTGCTATCAACAGGGCAGCTGTAAAACAAAAACATTTAATTGACACAAACATCTTTAACATCTTCACTCGCTAAGAGAAATATTTGCCGGTTGTTGTCTACGGAAATTGAGCATAATTGGAGAGCATTCAGTTTTACAGCGTATCATTAGGACCTATTATTACGGCCCAATCAACAGTGAAGAAAAGAAAAGCCAACAAACCCGTAATGGTCAATGAGTTGTATCTTCTTCGTGGCGCCGTTGTGGGCGAAGCAATCATTGACGACGATATCAAACCCGTCGTACTGTGACCTCATGTAAATCAACAGTGTCAACGGATCACCAACTCTCACTGGACCTCCTACTCTTGTTCCTGAAGCCCCAAATCCATAACGTACCTCCATGTAACATTCTGGAGGTGTCAGAGTAAACACTACTGGGTTACCCGTTGCGACTCTGCAAATAAGAAAGCATATTTTGTAGCTAAATATCTTAAGTATAGATTCACAAACAATCTATCTCTCTATATATCACACTCTAATAGAACTATAAGCATAGCCATTGATAGTTTAGACTTAAGCAATCGTCAAAAATATCTCCATATACAAACCCCTGTTTTTGGAACAATAATAATATTATTGCTTCAGTGGAAAGTATGCATTCAACCTTTTTAGCTAATTTTAAGCAAAATTTTACAGATTAATCTTTATATATTGGCATCAATAACTACTAATTATTCCAATAACTAAAAATGCTTACTCAACATCCAAAAACGGGAAGGTCACGGTTTTCCAGAAATCGTATCCATATTCGCAAGTTACTTTGAAATGCTCGTCCCATTCTTCTTCGATCATTGGGTTGTACTGTACCGTCACCGTATTCCACATGAAGTTTTTCTAAATCAATAGAAAGCAATATGAGAAAATATGTGACAACATATTTTAAAAGATCAGGCATATAGAAAAGGACAAATCCGAGACGTAGTCCAACAGATAGCTTTATAGTTTTTTGTGCATTTACCGAAGGTTCTTTCCTTCCCTCAACGTGATTAGAGGCCCCTAAGGTTCCACAGCGATTAAGTCTGATCAAATACTCGTAATAGTCTCTTCCAGTGCCATTAACGTACACACAGTCGGGATCGTAAGAGTAGCCTTTAAAATAATAACAATAATAAACACACACATAAAGTAAATGTCCGATCCTCTTTCTCTGCTACATTTATTTGTGATCAAGTGTTCATTCAGATCATACGGGTAGAGTCAGAGATAATTTAATTTAAGGTAGTTGGCTTCTTTAGCAATTGTTAGAATTGGGGTGACATGTACAAAAGCTTCTTGTCTTAGCTTTAAGCTTTAATGAAAGGACAGTCATAAACTTGCCACTCTATAATTTACCAATAGTAAAAATCTTAAGACAGCTGTTTATAGCCAAAAAAGCTAAGAAAACTTGGGGTTCTGTTCTTTCAACAGTTGCTATCTATTTCATAGTGGTTCTTTAGGTATAAGTAAATTATCATGTATTACCCCAATATGCGAGCTACTTAATTTTATAAAGCATACCTATCATTAAAATAATTCGCTATTAATACTACGACTTAATCCCATGAAACTGTGCAGGAAGCACAAATGATATCTTAGGAACTAAAATTATGTAGCTGCATTCTTTCATTTAGTCAACTCTCAAAAGTTGAGACACCGTAACTGCTCTCAAATTGTTTGCACCTTTGCCAAATATCAAAAATTAACCCTTTTAGATTTCCAGAGCTTGAAAAACGTCTAGGACAATTTAGAACTGCATGCTAAAATCAACTGTTTATGTTGTCCACGATTTATATTGCATAATAAAGCATGACATTTATAAGACGCAATAAAATTGGATGTCCTATACGAAGCAGTAAGGTTCTTATTTACAATATTCAATTCATTATGCTATTGCTATATGCGAATTTGCAATTATTTCAATATTTTGCCAAGAACTTCCAAAATGTAGAGCTCTCTGTATTCTGTATTATCGCTAATACAAAAACAAATACATAAAAAGGCGGAATGCGTAAGTACAGGTTTAGGGGGAAGTCAGGAAAAGAACTTAGCAGAAGGTGGCAATCGTGAAGGCATTGGTGCAATTCCTGTAACATAATAAGTAGGTATTAAGCTGTGTATTTACAGCCCAGGTGCAATGCTGCTTAGGAAGGTGAATTGAAAATTCGTGTGCGTAACATTCTCAGGTTTCATTTTGAATTAGTGAGTATTAAAATTAAAGACATTCATTTTTATGTGCCCAGTTGCTTAAAACAAAATAAGTTGAAGCACTGGCAAACCACTAGTAGAGTACAGCTCAGAATAACAACGTAAACAAGTGAAATGCTGGTAGAATTACTAGAAGCGTCTTCGTTAATCCCTTAGTTAAAATTTTGCCGAGGTCCAACTCCTTTGCTGTTACTGAAACTTTATTGCCTACATTCTTTCTTCTAAAAAACGTTTGCAACGTTGGGCACAACTTTACACTATCGAAAGCAATTCGAAAAAAATACATGCCATTTTTATTCAATGCTAAAATCCTTTGATCCCTTTCTTAATGAGGGAAATGTAAAAAATTAAATCTGCCATATTGCCAATATCTATTTGACTATATTAGTATTTCATGAAACACACAATTCATATCAATCGTAGTTTGCAAACTATGAATAGTTAATTTTTGTTAGTTAATGGTTAGTTAGCAATTTCATCCCATTTATATTAGTTGGGTGTGTCATTTGTGAAGGAATGGTAAGAGAATAATTTCTATACTAATTTAGTACTGTAACCTGTAACTTAGTAGTAGAAGCACAAGCGTTTTTAAAATTGCAACTAAAATTCTTAACCATTAGCACTCTAAAGTTATGTATTTAAAATTTTTAGATATTTTTAGGATATAGTATTCCGAAGATGGACCATATTAGTCATTCGTTAACAGGTGCATTAACAACATCCTGCCCAATTAGCACGATTTAATTTTTTGTTAAAGTATCAATAGGATGTAGAACTACATGTAGATTGCTGTATAGTAGTACATACTCCCGTGATCATCATAAGTATATTCAGTGCTTTCCATGAATCAAAAATGAGATATTAATTATAATATAATTGTAGAGTCTGATGGGAGCAAAAAGTTTTAATAACAATAAACAGCTCTGCGTGATATGCCCACCTGAAGAGTAGACGAGTCCTTGAAACGAACCGTTGAAAGAAACGCGAATCTTCATAAAATCATCTTGACACTCTGCCTCTATGTCTGCAATGTGAAAAGAAACAAAGGAAGGATTAGCTCTGTGCTCTGTGTTACTGTTACAACCATTAAAAGGTCACTCTCCACTGCACTTTCAGAGCTATATACCTATGCTCAGGCATACTCCATACAATCTGCATGAAATAAATCGAGTGAATACTAATATTATTATATTGTACATAATTACACGATTACTTGACTTGGTAGTGTATTGGTATTTAATTCAACATCTACATGTTTAATTTGGCATTAATAATTAGTACACTTATACAAAACCCTTTTCTGTACATCTATCTGTCTCTGGAATCAATATCTAGAGCTAGGCATCTTAATAATAGGAATATATGGACGTACGTTGAACCCGGGTCATGTTAAAGGGATTTCTGTAATTTCTGTCCCATGCAGACTGGAGAGGAACAGGATAGCGGCTCTCAGCAACAGGTCTGGCTTGCCATAACGGATCCGCAGCATCCAACATAGGCCTTGCTCTCAAAGAGTTCGGCGGCACGTAACCAGAACCTCCAACAAACACAACCTGCAATCATAAACATTTAGGAGCATATAGCAACTCTTTAAATTACCATAAGCATATTGCACTTTACATCTTTTATTATGGAAAATAGTATGCAACACGGCAACACAACTGTAAGTAAACATTTGGTAGTGAAATCATGAGCATTGTTACATTTAGCAGTAGCTGTCAGTTGATAGCATGCAGACATACAAGATTACTCGTGTAATTTCTTTATTCTATTACATACCAACTTATATGAAATTATTTCAATAATGCATGCATCTACTGCATACAAATTAATTTCCCATACAATAATTACATGTACAATTGGGGCTTGTACTCTCAACGCTTAGGCACGATACCTTCTTGGTCATAATCTGCATAAAATATAATATGCACATAAATTACTTGACATAGATAAAAACGTTTGCATTGCCTGTATTTAGCCAGTTAGCGTAGGCGCTTTCTTAAATTCATTTTTATCCAGTAAGCAATTACTGCTTTTTTGAATGTTAAGGTTGCTGACAGACCTTCACCCAACTTTCAGTAAAAAGGGTATACTGTTAAGTGTACAGGTACATCGCACTGATGATGCCGTGATGCCATTCATCTCATCATCAGCCTTGAGTTTTAATTTACTAACTGTACTATACCAGTCTGCAACTCTCTTAAATAAATAACACTTGTCTTTGATCTTCTAGACAACTGTAGCTTAGCATAACTTACAGTGTAGGCGATAACTGTTTCAATATTAAAGCAAAGCATCTGCAATGTTTTGCAATGAATCTAGCCAAAAATAAATGCATCTGACTAAACTGATAGACAAGGTCAAGTATATTATTAGCACCAAGTAAATATGTACCTAAATAAGTAATTTGGAGGGCAAGCTTATTTGATTCGCTGTGCTTAACTAAAATGCATACTTACCATCAGTTTGCATGTTCCATCGAGCAAATCAGAAAAATGGGACATCGCCCAACAGAGTTAAGTGAACTCCATATAAGTACTATAACATTGCTATAACCATTCCTTAATTATTACTTCTATATAATTTGCTAACTTTTGCTTCTGAAATCCATTCAATTGTAATTGTAGTTAGTGTATCAAGATTTATTGTATTCCTTCCTACTTTTCTTTAGATGTTTTTGAATTGAACACATACGATGGTGTTATAAGTTATTTCATACTTCCTTTAACAGACTATTGTGTACCTACTGTTAATCTATCAAAACAACTTCAATGTTAATTTTGTTCTGTAGTTCATTTTCTATCTTGTGTATGTAAATGAACAAAGATTTCTGTAAATTGTAAGCTAAGTTGGTTGTAATTCTTTCTATAGGATAAAACTGCTTCATTGTATTCTTGCTTAGCTTTGTTTAGTGACAAAAACAGTAATCTTTGATCACATAAACAAATTTTCGGCAATTGACAAAGGAAATTAAGCTTGACTAATGCTTTAGATGATTATTTTCAGTAGGTAGGATATACTATAGAATTTAAGAGTTCATTGCTCATATGCTAATAAATATAGTAAAAGGAAAATTGTAGCTTACCGGCTCTTGATTACTTCCTTCCTCTTGGAGTTGAAGAGCTTCCCTGGTTTCATTCTTAATATCGATGAACGCGCTTTTGTATTCGTTTTCTCTGCGATTTCTGTCATCTTCTCCGTCTTTCTTTTTGTTCGTGTTTTTGTCTGCACTGTCGTCATCTTGCCATTCTTTAAATTCACCGAGTTTGTCCATCTTCTGACTATGGAGAGGTACAATAAAACTGGATGAAGTTGGCTGTTCCTTTGATATCGGCATGAGATTCTCCTTATCCACCACTTGAGTACTTGTCGAATCCCCAGAAGAAAAGCTACCCGTCCCGCCACCACCTGAAGTAGAAAAAGTTGAAAGAGCCCCTCCTCCAATATTTGAAGTCGACGAGAAACCTATTGACGAAGTCAGTTTGACAGGTGTGACCGACGACGATGTCGTAAGGAACTCTTGGGATGTGACATCATTATCGTTCGTCAGGAATCCTCTGCTTTCTTCACTCGATTCAGCTTGAGCCTAAACCAATTACCACCTTTGATTAATATTTTATTACCCTTAATACCATGATACTTAATCGCCTGAGAAAATGCGGGATTCTGCATGAGGATTGTGGCCTTGCGTTTATTTGAGTACTCTCAGAATGCCCACAACTCATCCATCATAATTCATGAATTTTTCAAACTTTGTCTTTGTATGTTAGTAAGCAACCAAAATAATTCACATTTTATACCAGACATAAGACATAAATTGTCTATTATCCAATTTGTTAACATTTTCCATTAAATATACCAAGATACAGTAGCAAGAACAGAAAAATATTACTCTGGTCATACTATTCACACAATGTTTTGCAGTTTTGATCCCCACATTGTTGGTCATTCTACTCTGGTTGTTTAATTAAACTATTATTAACTGAATAGATATTTTAGTACTTACATTTGTATAACCCAACTTTATCTTATATTATAATCTATGAGCAGCTTGTGTGGGATCATTGCGAAGAGCTATTTATATATTTAAACAAAGTTCTATGAAACACAACGCAGATAATTTATTCATCAAAGAAAACTAAGCCAAGGACTTTCATTCACCAATGCTATATAACACTGGTACTGTAATTGTCAAGATCATTACAAATAAAAATACTTTGTATACATCAAAATCAAGGCTACCTATGGACAAATGAAATTACCTAATTGATTTCACAACTTGTGCCTGACTATGATATTATCAGAGAAAAATATTTTTCCATTTTTCACATGATACTACATAGTTTTTACCAAGAAATCGAATTTTTTTTATCTATAATGAATTTTAGTCTAAGCCAATTGCTTACTAGCACTATTTCCTAAAAACAGGCCATCGACATATCTATCAGCATTTGTAACAAATTACATTTTAAATGAAATGCACAGACATACTTAATGCCAACAACTCGGGACTTTTTCATTCTATATAATACAGCTAATAATTGTCCGTATTCTACATACACATAAATACATAATGCAGACACCTACTAGTACGTATAATTGAGATGAAGCTGGTTTGCTTATGAAGTAGTAATATCACAAATCTATGCATTTTTTGGTATCTTAAAATCTTACTGCGAAATGTGATGAGGTAAATTCTATGATTAAGATCCTGGGTTCTGATAAAATGAATTACCAACATACATTCTTGTTTACACAAACGACGATCCATCAACTTGTAGAGATCTGAAGTTACATGTTGTCGTGTTATAAATATCGATGTTCATGACATGACTATGCATCTTGGCTTGTTGAAAATGGTTAGAAAACTTTGATTGTATATAGTTAAACGTTACATATGTAAATGTCAATGTCAACGTTATGTGAACATAATATAAACCTTGACAGATAGAATTTAAGTACAGTGATTACAGCAAAGTATATTTTCTATGGTTATGACACTTATGACACAAAAATAGTAATCTAAAATCAAAAATTTGCAATTTTTCAAACGTAATAAAGGTAGTACCTAATTTGCATCAAGTTTGTGGAAGCTTACATATCTGCTGTTTAGTGATTGCTTCCTTTATCAGCACGAACCATAAAACAAAGGTTACTACACACGAATATTACATTTTAAGTATGTATTACAATACTTATGTATGTGTAGATACAATTAGCTGTTTCCCTATTGTTTCTGCAGGTTATAGACAGGCAGTGTAGTGTATATAGCAGTAGCTGATGTAACGAGATAAGATCTTAACACCCTAATCTACTATCCTATCCCACCCTTCACTTATATACCATTGCACTGTAACTACCTCATGTGCAGTGTAATTCATTAAACTTTACTATCCTGTGGGATTGTATGTATCATTAAGTATCTGTGTATTAAGGTAACTAAACTATGAAATAGATACCTAGTAGCATGTATTATAACACTGTACAAGCAATAACGATCAGAATTGCATATCATTTTAGTTTGGCATATAGATTATCAATATTATATTTTATATATGTATCTAATTATTACTAATTTTTGGCATCTGTTCATTAATACTCAGTAATAGTAAAGTGAATGATAATAGATTCTAATATTTGTAAATAGCTGTTTATAGTACCACTACAATGTATTTGGTTCATTGTTCTGTCATTCGGCGATTCATTGCTGGACTAATCTTTGCTTTACACAAAGGAACATTTTATCATTTATAATTTCTATTTCATTACCATTATTTTGTTGCACATCTCTAGATACTCTACATTGTTTACATACAATAGTTTTGAATTAGTCTGTCAATGTGAGGATGTTATTAGCATTATTGACTGAAGGCTGTACATAATAATGTGTAAATCATAATTCATACTGTCAGGATGATATAAAGCATCATCCTGACATTTATTGTATAAATATAACATTCATCACCTAAACGTAATTGACCTACTGGCCCTAATTAATTGTTTACGGATTTGCTCCTGTTTAAGCACTATAGTTCATCAACTCCTGCTTTTTCACCATCTCGGATTATAAATGCATTATTGCAGCCGTAATTAGTACGATTATTATTTACTACTGTTGTGAATGCACATGGCTGTGATAATTTGGAAGAATAGAAATGCTGATGAAGTGATGATGCACGTACTCATAACGAGAAGGACGTTTATTCATAGGATGACAGGGGAATTGCATTGAAATCGTGTGGAATTGCAAATAATTCACGGTACAGTCCCTTAGTAGAATTTATTTGAGTGTATCCCCGACTGACGTTTCTTTGGATGGAGTGGGAGCGTGAACTTTTGTAAAGGTCCATGGCTAATCCATTATGTGAATCTTTACAAGCATTCTGCATACCTGTGATATCAATAGTAACTAGAACCATGAACGAATAAAATGGATTACTACTGCAAAGGTCACCGGACAGAGATGACTAAATAACGGATGATACTTGCATTAGTAATTGCTTTCACTTTTACCTTGTTCTTTTGTTTATCCTACCAAAACAAATTTTCTGTGTACATAAAGACAGAAATACAATTTGAGGGAGGATGAGCTTCTGTATTGTGGAATTTAGGAATTCGTGGCATGACATAAACAGAAGAACCAACATAATTTCTCTCTGGAATTCTCTAAATTGATGTGTGCATATATGCCTCTCCATTCGACAACAGTAACCCGGAAAAAACGTGAAGCATGGGCGTTGAATATGTGAAACTTACGTGTCTATGAACCAATATAATCTCCTCGTGTTCAAACATTACTTATCTACTGCATTGTCGTAGTACCGTTTCGCATTCAAGACAAGAATTCGAGTTAATTTCTGCCAACGCACCCACTATCAGTACATTGCTCGTCATTTTACTACTCAGCTACAGTCTCACTACGCACCTACCTTAATGATTCGTCACATTCATAAAAATTATTATTACTATTATTAGCGAACAGAGACAAGGATTTTCTAATGTGCGTAAAATGAAAATATCAACGCCTACTTTTTACACAGATATGATGTACATGTTCCTAAATTACCCTTAATAGGATTCATGTCCGTATTGAGAAATGTCACATAGATATGCATAACTAGCTAACTTTTTTGGTATCACATATTATTCATAATATAGCATGTGTATGTGGACTAAAAAGAGTAATGACTTACCACAGACATAACGGAAGGCATAAGAAGCAATCCAAAAGTGAGTATCGCCAGAGAAATTGCATTCCTTGAAAAATTTAATACTAGAGGATTTCTTGGTGAGTGTAATGCTGTAGTAAGATTTGTACATGAGATTTTTCTTCTACTGATTCTCCTACTGCACGTTTCTAAACTTCCTTCCACATCCACAGAATCAGGCAAAAGCTTTTCCATTATTACTAATTCTTTAGATATTCTTGATTTACGAATTTTCATCTTTAACAATTAAATCTGCTTAAAAATATTTAGGAATCTTCCTTTCCTGGGCTGAGATTTCTTAGAGCTGTGAACAAATTGATGCTGCTTCCTTCACCTGTAAATAGAAATCATAATACATTAACATTTAGCTCAGTGGACATTGTAGGCATTGATAGAAAT
Source organism: Tomocerus maximus (assembly GCA_019776445.1). Classification (NCBI taxonomy): domain Eukaryota; kingdom Metazoa; phylum Arthropoda; class Collembola; order Entomobryomorpha; family Tomoceridae; genus Tomocerus; species Tomocerus maximus. Next base: position 3,891 of record JABASH010001361.1, on the reverse strand, counting down.
TATTGTTGTGGACAGAAAAGGATTTCATTTCACAGCATGCATTGATTTTCAATTCATTACAACACAATTACATAAATCTATACTTATTACTGATTGTCATATGCACGCCTTGTTTGAACCTGTTGAAGCATACAAGAGATAAAATATACACATTTTATAAAGATCAGGCATCCTTATAAAGTAGTTACCACTACTTAATAATATTAGCTGGGGTAAGAAATCATTTCACTTTAACGATTTGGGAAAGTTGGAAAATCAAAATAGCAAATCAAATCAAAGCAAAAATAGAATTTGGGGAATTACACATTTAGAGGTTCGATTTGACCTTTGCCTTGCATACAGACTACAGAGCCACGACAAGATTTACTTCCTTGCGCTTACATAAACTAACATGCATATAGGAATGCATTTTCATTCCGCGGAGATGATACACAAAGATGAACAAAATCCAATTTGGTTTCCTTCGTGAGAAGAATCAACGTGGTTACAATTTATATCTATGTAAATCTGACATTTTGCTTTTACTAGTCATTAAAATATGTAAGTATTGTATTCCCATCAGGATAAGGATTTGAGAAAACCGTTCTTACACTACATAAGTCTATTCTTTCGCTTTTAAAAAAGTCTTAAATATGACAAACTAGGAAATTCACACGCAACTACTAAGGACAAGAATAAGTATGATGCGTTACATAATGAAAATAATCTTGCAAAATTACATTTTACGCGATTTTGTACACATTCGCCACATACTGAACAGTCTAACGCTTTAAAAGCCCTTTGATGGTAAATCTCGAAATGTGCAAAAGAGAATAAGCAGAGATCTATATTTCCCAGTATTTGTACATAAATATAATATAGGGAACTGAGTCACTTGTGGCATTGTTGTAAATAAAATCAGAGTACAGTAAATGAAAAACCTGACATTTGGCGACTGTACAAGCTCAGGGGTAGTTTGGCAAAGCAAAGTCAGAATAGCAACAATAACTGCTCCATAACCTACACATAGACAAAAGTTTACCTACATAATAATAAGTGTTGATATAATGCATCCATACAGCTATACTATGTGATAGTATCACCACGACATATTCTTTAGAGTTTGTTTAACATTGCGTAACTTGACAAGCATAGTACGAATACAGTACTTGTCACTAATCCCACAGTGACTGAGACAAGATGACATCAGAATCTAAAAGAGTGATAAAACTAACCGCTGCAAAAATCAGTAAGTTACTTCAATGTAAGTTCAGTGTGTAAGTATTAATAACAGAAAAATTTAAATCTGTGTAGATTCTAACGAAAACTGGACTGGTACAGATTTCTTGTAGTGGCATTTCGTAATGGTAGACTTAGGTACTTAGGAAGACTTTTCCAACACTTTTATGTGTAACACATGTACATAATATAAAACAGATATATAGAGCGAGAGTATAAAGGAATCATCAACCATGCTACGTAGAGACAATCAAATTCCATCTAAACAAAACTGTTCACTGTGCTATTTGTGATATATTACAATATATGCTTAAGATATGCTTAAGAGCTTAAAGCAAAGACCTATATTCTAATATAGAAATGATATTCAATTGAAAACAACCTGGGTTTATTTATACTAAGGTTAAGGTATACATTGTGATTTTAAGCGTGTCGAATAAGTCAAGCTAAATTAACGTAAAGTACTAGAGAAAAAGATGATAAATAGGAGACGGCAAAGGTGAAGTATGAGATGCTTATAAAACAATAGCGTCTTGGTATAGTACTCACTGAAAGTAAACAGACGAGATAGGATTTTTGAGGTTGGGTTGCTGCGTATAAAAGTTCACTTATAGAGGGCAACTTTAGTGAACTGTACTAATACTGTAATCTGTGTGCATGCAATGCACTATGATATTTAGCATATACTACAGCATTCTTACTACTACTTAGATATAGAGATAGTCAAGATGTAATGTGACAATAATAATCAGCAGGTGATCATCACATCTCATTTCCGCATTCGAGTCTCTGGGAATAACAGTTAAACGGAACCAACCAAAACAAATGGGCAAAAGAACAAGAGTACAATGCAAAGAGGAATGGAAAGGCATAGGAAAGCAGCAGAGCTGAATTCAATTGAAATCAGCATAATAGAGTACAAGTTGAGATCTCCACGTATTCCACTCGACTCTTCTCGACCTATTCCTTCTACACTGCATTAGGCAACTAAAATTATAACACATATTATACCTACAATGATCTTCTATGGTAGATATAGTATTTTTAATATTGTGGAATGGTTTGCTTAATTTCTTTCTTCTGCTGTACTCTGATCGTCTGATCCACTCGGTTTCTTTCTCCTATATATTATTCCTGTTAGCATTGACTTACATTTCTTTTGTCCTGCAAGTGTTTAGACAAACTGTTTGTTTTTCTATACTTGGATTCATTAAAGTTCGTATGGTAGATCTTTTCTGTCTCATTCATTGGGATAAGAACGTTTATTTGTTTGCTGACGCATTTAATCTGTCTCGCATCACATCAACACTGCTTCTCACTCGAATTAAAAGTTAATCGAACAACGGAATAGGAATCCCCGAATTAAACCAGCAGAATTCTGCACAATATTAACTAACTACTCACCCCATCAAAATCTACATAGCATAACTGCTGCTTTTAGAATAGACTTTTGTCTCCTTTCTTCTGCCATAAATTTCTATGGAAAAGAAATGGGAAATGAATGAACTTCATCCTCTCTACATGGACAATCATCAACTCCAACAGGTGCAATTCGTTATGCATTGTTTAGTTTTGTTCTCTCTTTTCCTATCATCGATGCAATTTATATTATACAGATCACTTTTAGCTCTATCTTTAGGTGCGTAAGCAAATTAAACAATTCTATCTAAAATACTGTTAATGTACACAATGCCTGTCCAAATACACTTTTGCCCATCTATATTTATCATCATCATCATACAATTCAATCAAAATACCGAGGTGGCCTTGCGTCTTCTTCATAATTGCTTTTACCTCTACACGGACGAATTTAAGTCTACCCCAGCTACCTCTTGGTACACATTCGCTACAATAAGACATTTCCAATTTACATAACTGCAACTCACAAATTCAAAAGCATGCATAAGTGTGTGAATTCTTCATTCTCTTCAATATCCATTGTCAAAAGCATAATTCGTGTCCCCAACAGGGTCGTTCTCAGTCACTGCTGTACAATTACTTATTCACAATTTCATTATTTCTACGCACAGAGCACTGGAAAACCCCTTGTCTTCAGGACAAGTTCATACAAAATTAAATTATTATCTTTCACAACTACTGCTTCTGCCCTGTACCTATAATAGCTGCTCGCTTTCGTGTCTGACCCATTTTTTGATTCCTTCACATGCAATGAGAAAACTGAGTACTATTACAATAGTTACAATAAATAATCAACAACACCTTCACCTTTAGCCTGTAGCTATATTCTTGATCTGGGGTAATGCAAAACGGCTAACCAATAATAATATTGCTGTCTCTAATCGAGTGACAATGTCATTTAAATTGCCTTTTAATTTACTTTTAAAACAAACTAGAAATATGATCTTCGAAAACTCGTACAGATGAATAACAAAGGGAAAACGGACTTTGGTCCATAACAATAATTCTAAATACAGATATACTCTGAGAATGGCAAAGTAAGTAATATATAACTACACAGAACAATATAAAATTGCATCTAACAATTTCATGTCCGTATGTTCTGATAAAATAGTACTCCACAGTAGATCGGTTGACCACTTACCCGTGGAAAATTAAATCACTTAAAAATTATTATTATTGTATCGATTGAAGAGTTGTATTACGTAGTTATCCCTTATCCAAACATAACCCAGACCTGTTGCAGCTGCCAAG
>JABASH010001360.1:0-17366 GCA_019776445.1 Tomocerus maximus | reverse complement strand
CTACCCAAAAACCCAACCCAATAACCCAAAAACCCGGGTTTTCATGCCCTGCTTATTTTTCATTTTAAAATAAACCGCTATTCGCTACTCACCCATGTGATAAGTCCCCTCAGTCCCAATGGCAATCCTATGAGCAGCTACGGGTGCCTCATGCTGTAGATTGTGATTATTTTATATACATGCAACCCAGCCCATCCGTCTACACAGTTCGTACATAATATAGACAGACGTATGTAAGTTATAGGAGAATGTAAGTCAAGTCACCTTTGAGAGATTCATAAAGCTTCTCCGGATCTCGCAGTTTCCGTCATCAAAAAGGATTAATAGTCTTTCGGTTTGCTTGGCATAGAGAGAGCACCTTCCTTTGTCCGCCTCGACTGAATCCACGGAACAAAAATAATCTCGGAGCAAAGGGAAATGCTGGATGCGTGAGATGAAGATATTCTTCCTCATTCATTCTTCGCTGCTCTAATGTACACAGATACATAAATACATTCTCCTGCTCCCAACCACGAATGCATGCACAGGTAGACTACTAGTCGGTGACTCTCTCTGTAGACATGCTGCTACACTCACAGAGTGGCTACGTTTATCCTTATATAGGTAATTATCTCTACGCTAAACAATAAAGTAAATGTTGCCATTTCCTATCTCAGACCTTGCAATAATATTATCTGGGAAACACCATTACTCTGTACGTGTACAGAGAGGTTTTTAAGATGGTGGGTGTCGTACGTAGAATACTAGCGGCGTAACGATTTCTGAACCTATAGTTAATACACGTAGCTACTCGACATCAAAATAAATAAGAAAAGAAATGAGACTTGGCTTTCCAAGTGACTTTATTGCAACTTAGCTATTACAACTTACAGTCTTCATTCAGCTTATGGAGGATGTTAATCTTTGAAGTAGTAGAGACAAGTATCATAATGATCTTTTAGTGGAGGTTGCTCATCTGACTGAAAAGACTAGGGAAGACATGTCATTCCCCTGCTTATAATGGAAACCATTATCAATTATACAAACCATCATTTCCTAATTTTCATTGTTCTGTATTTTTCATATTTCAATGTCCAGTAGGAACGTGCATTAGCCGGGCTTAAATTCGTTAAGCCGCTGGTATTGTACCTACGACAAAATTTTAAAACACCTCTCTGTAGGTAGCTACTTACTTACCATAAGAGCAATTTACTCTTTCGGGAAGAATTTCTTTAACGAAGACCAATTGACTTTTACCCAAAAGATCCGTCCACGAAGACCAGTTTACCATATATATGTATACAGTGTGTCAACTTGTGAGTATTAGACGAATTGTCTGGGAGCCAAGTTGATAATCATGCGGTTTCCATGTAATATGAGCTCATAAAGAAATAATTAATTTCATATTGCACACCCCATTACTGGTACTTAATAGAATCCTGCTATTTAATTGTGCTAATTAATAATGTAAACTGACTAATCCGATTTGCTTGAACTTGAGTCTTAGACTCTTTTCCGCCCCAATAGCCCAAGTGGCAACTGTTGCAAATGTAAAGTTGTGACCAAATTAGTAAAGCATAATAAAATTGAGACGAGGGAGTGCATCAGATATTTTGAGTCTATTGAGCTGGAGATATCCGTACATATAAAATAAAATATAAATGCTTTAATATATTCAGTGGGAAGAGACGCAGCATGGGGAAACGTAAATTTTCTGTGACATTGTGTTTAATGACGATTACGGGGAAGATAGGGTTGTTGGCAGTTATATTTATAAAATGTCATCTTGTAGCGAAACCAAAAATAGCGCAATAAATCAAAAGAGAGGAAACGGTGGGACTGCAAGTAAAAGTAAAAAATCTCCAAGTAAAAAATAGTTGGGTTTACTATTTCTGTGATGTACATAGTTGGAGGAGAAAGTACGAAAAATGTTGCGTTTGTTGTTTCTGTGCATAGGACATGACATGTAGTCTGCGCCTATTATTTAGGGGGGAGCGGAGACTGCTGACGTAATAAGTTCAGATTTAAAGAGAGACATAAGATTATCACGGGTAGTTTACTTTACTGCCACTGCTAATGCCCTGCTCTACTCCGACTTTAAACTGTGCATTGCTCTTTACATCTATTTACATGCACAAGGCTAACGATAGGGCCACACGCTTATCAAAATAATGCATCTCCCTCCAACTGTCAAAGAAAGGATACCAGGGAAACATCGACGGTGCGACTTTACAGTGGACGGGAATCATCGCCCGTGGGGTGAACGGCCCTTAAGCTCTGGCATATTAACTTGTGAGCTTAACTGATGCAACACAGACATCCAATATTACGTCAATACAAGATCAATCGTAATTTAAGGGTCAGGAATTAGACATTTATTTTTGTATTTTCAACCATTAAAACCGACCTTTAGTCCTAAGACCTTGAACATTGAAAATTATCAACTTATGTCAGTATTTCATCTAAATACATTTAATGTTTAAACTTACTTCAATGTGCTAAGAAAGCCTTTATTGCTCTTAACTACATCTACGAGATTTCTGCAAACTTCGGTCATTCCTTACGGGCGGTGATCAGTGATCCTCGTCTCCTGTAAAGTCCCACGTCGGTGTGTCCATGTAATGATAAAATACTACTATAAGTACGTATGTGTAGTCCCACCGTAAATTCTGCGGAGGAGCCAAAATCGTGTAGATAAGAGTGCATAAACAATGGAGATAAAGCAGACTTAAATAATAATTTTACGGTGTTAGATGTGCATGCAGTACGAGTACATAAAGGGCATGATAACGTCTTTTGTACATGTGTAGAGGAGATAAGATGAAAGAAAGAATCCCACATCTCATTTTTATTGTGCCATCTCCTCAAAGTTTCTATGTTTTCACGTGGAATTTATTGTCCTGCCATAATTCAGCAGGGAAAAGCAGTCGTCTTGCATTTCCCCCTTTCTCCACCTTTCTCTCCACCTGTACATGTACAAACGTGTCTTGCCCCAAATGAGAATTGTCACAATCCTCCAAACAACACAACACACACAAACAGATTGCTTCCACCCGTAAATGATGTTACTTCCCTAAAGTGCGTTCTTCGCCTTTAGATTTACCTTTTTTCATCATTTATGTTATAGCAGAGCTTCGTTGACTCTAAGATGAGCAGGCACAAAATTCAATTGAATATTACTGTAAGCAGCTCAAACGAATCTCTCAGTCGAGTTGTTCAATCACAGAGCACTGTATGAACATGAATTCCTAATTTCTGTGCCTTTCTTTGGGATGTACTCGTGCATGTCAAGGACTACGTAATAAGCACCTACATTATTATCACCACTTTTGACAAACTCAAATGCAGCGAACGGGAAGGCTGTCTTCATTTTATTGCCCCTTGCACAGTCGAAAGTCAAATACTTACAACAATATAAATAGCTCCACTCAGAGCTGGCGTCGCAAACTTGCAAACCGTGCCATTGTCATGCAATTTCAATTTTGCAAGAACACGCATTTTTAAACGCCAGCCCCAAAAGGATTCATTTTTAGGCTAAAACTTGCAAAATCGTAACTTCTCTGAGTTGAGGAGATATAATTATTATGTAGTCAATTTGAATTAGTTTTGGCCTAAACGGCTGAATGTTGCGTCGTCGTTACAGCCGGCTCTGAGATAGTGGTCTATGTTATTTACGATGCCCACTAAGTATAGAGATATAATTAATAGTGCTATTTCAATAGCCAGATGAAATCTAAATAGCTGTCAGACAGAATATTATTTATGTGAAGGAAAGCTCGTTGATCTTCGATTGGCCATTGTGTCGCAACAGATAAGAGAGATCTACGTACATATCATGAACATACAGATATACTACATACACAAAGAGATGTAAGAATTTTTCTTTTCAAGACGAAAGAATGTTTCTGTCATTCTACTTCACTTCCCTTTCGCACTCTCCGATAAAAATGACCGTTTCTCAAAAGGAATAAATTTGGCTTTATTCTTATCTGGACATTTGAAAGGCCACGCACGTTTAGCTCCACACCGTAACACCAATTTCAGCTCCTCCTCAAACACACTCCTCGTATCCATCGTATATTATGTGTACCAATGGCAGTTAAGGTCCAATGGTCTTGATTTGCTTTCTTCAAACGTCAAAAACACCATAGTAATCATAATTACGTATACATAATAAATACTAGAATTCATAAGTCTCAAAGCATACATTTCAAATTCTATTCCATGAAAATATTTATTACGATAGCATTAACTTCTTAGCCTTCTTATAATATTCATTTATTACTTCAAACTGAGGTTGCCAACGACCAGAACTTACAACAAAGACATTAGCCATTTCCTATCTACTCAAAATACAAGTCCAAACCAAAAGTAATGAATTTTATAAAATTATTTCTGTCTTTAAAGGACAATTAATTTTAAAATTTGAACATGGTACCCCTTACTCGGACGAGCTTCTGTTACGGCTTACATTAGGTTTTCTGTATTGAAGTTCTATTTATTATGAATTCAATAATTCAATTACATTCAAGTGAATCCTGTAGTGATTCTCTTCCCAATGCCCGTATTATAACCATCTATTCATAAGATGTGGCCAAGACGCCGATTTCAACGTATTTTGCACATCTTGAGTAGCCCTCATGCATAACTTAGACGAGGTTCGTAATGCATGTATGTGATCTGCTTCGATAATTCTTGGCCCAATATTATTATCCTTACACATATTAGCTACATAACTAGCAATGCATATGTTTGCCCTTAGGAGAGAGAGCTTTCTTTAAGGCACCTACATTCAGAGAGTTGGAGATGTCTGTCCCTGTCGCTTTCATTTACATGGGCACCGGAAATGTGGACAGTCATTGATGTTAATTGTGGACGACGCCATGTACCCATATGCCCCTAGTAAAGAGTACTTGCATAGATAGACATAAACCAATAGAACTCGAAGATGAAGGTTAAGATTGTGTCTACGGAGCGTAATATTATGTAAATACTCGTTAATCCAGGATTCGAACGAAAGACACTATAAATATCCGAGCGAGCAGGGAGGGCATGGATAATAATAGTGAAATGGACTAATATATTATTATGTTAGTCAGACGGAGTAAGTGTGGAATGCATTTAGTGGATGGACTGCTGGCCGGAGTACAGTGAGTAAATGTGGGTTCTGGCTTGTGGAGGGAGGGAGGTTGTCTGGATATTATTTTGTGCCGTGTGCTAAGTTTCGTTATCACGTAAGTAGGAGTGAGTGAGTATGTATCTGTGTAGGACAGGAGATCTTTTCTGGACATTCTTATTCAGCTCACAGGGAGGAAGGTCTGCGATGCCAAAGCGGAGCACGGAGAAAGCAAGTAAGATTTGCGGACGGAAACTTTCTCTAATGTCGCAATGCGTCTGTTCCCGTATAGGATAGTAGCAGATAGTGGGATTTTGAGTGGACCGAGTGCTACTACTGGATTCCAGACGGTTCTTCTATCTCCAGCCACCACTCTCTTCTATAGCCACCACTAGGCCACCAGACTCTTCTGTGCTAGGCTACACTGAGCAGCATAGCAGGCGAGAGAGAACGAGGGACGCCGAACCATAGCACGGAATTTGTTTTCACTAGACTGCTGTTCCCGAACAACTTTCTCTACTTTCACTCTCCTCGTGCGCATATCTCTTATATTCAATAGGGCCAAGTCCAGATAATATCTATATCGAGGTTAAGGTTACTTTCTATCAAATATGTTCCTTATGTTCATATATTCCTATGATCGGAATGGATAGTGTGTGCGTGTGCCTGTAGACATGTGTATGTGTGTAGACATGTGTGTGTGTGTGTCTCCATCCGCAACATCTCTACTCTACGGATACACAAGATCCCAAATGAAGCTAAACAAGCATCTACTTGTCAAGCCAGCTTGCCCATAATATTATTATAATATTTCCCTGTACATAGATAGATAGCGCCGACAACCACCGACAACAACAACATTAAAAATGGGATGAAGTTTGCCGTTTCTTAGTTATTATAGAGTGGACGGGAAACTAGACGTCTCGCGGAAGAAAGTTTTCGAAAGAAAAAGAGTTCTATCGTCGCCTGTCCTCACATTTCAAATAATGCGTGTATAGAATGCATCTTATACGATCTCCGTATACCGACATAATGTTTACTTGGCTCTTCTTTCACTCTTTTTGCACTTGCTACTCTTTCTTTGAATTCTTCCAACAGAATTAAATGTCTCGTCGACTCAGTGACATCCATTGCTACTTATTCCTCTTTAAAACTACAGTATGCGACACTCAAAACCCGACTTAGGCGTTTAGCATGTACCTTTGTCCTGCAACACTCCACTCACTAGATACCAAATAGGCCTACACATCAACTTGCAGCGAATCGTTTTTCGAATTGAATGACATCAAAATCGGTGAACGTTAAGTTGGTCAAAAGCATTTTTGAAAATAAAAAGTTAATGAAAGTTGGACAGAATTTCAGGTAATTTTAGGATCTTGTTCTTCCCGAAAAAATTCCAATTGTTTTCTTCTTTAGATCGCAATTTAGAGCCCGATTTTCCTTCGGTTACCTCATGTTACTACTACTTACTAGTAGCTATTTCTTCCAATTTTTAGTCAGGATCAAGACCTGATGATGATTGGGGTGCACAGTAAAACAAAGTTGGTCTTAGTGACACATACCAGACCCCAATTCGGAATTTCTGACTAAATTCTGCGTACATAATGTCTTATTCATATTATATATAATATTATATATAATCATAAAGCATTAAAAACATTTTACTTATTACAAAACTTTTCGAAAACTTTGTGCCGTTTCGAAAGGAAATGAGAAAGGAGGAAATCGACTATGATAACGAGTTGCCGGGTAGGAGAAAACATTGGAATAGGCTTTTGTTATAGTAGATTTATGTACAGATACTTATTGCACTTAGGCATTATAGGCATATATAGATAGTGTCATTAACTACTGCACATAATAAATGTATAAGTGCATAGGTGCCTATCGCGCAGTTTTGTATTCCAGACCTTCCTCCCTCCCACGCTATGCTTCGGAAACTCACAAAGATATTCTATGGCTGGCTGGCATTTCTAAGAGAATTCCCATACTCGGAGCAGTCAAGTCCACTTAGCGATTAATTCCCTTAATTTCTTTCTCGTCGACATGGATTCTACAACGACACTTTGTAATTTGATAGGATCTTCCTAAGACACATCTATCTCACTTGTTCTCAATAACGACCGGCGTTTGCCATTTCCTGTACCAGGATATTTATATTGCCTAATGTGCGTAGATATCTATTATTTATCTACTTTGCTTTATCCTTCGATAGAATCTTTACTTTTTACAACTTTTTTCGTCCTTGGGTTTATCGTCGTACCAAACATCCAGAATTGTGTAAGTGAATCGAATAAAGGTTTGGATTTCAATTTAATATCTTTCAGTGCTAACAATATCAAAGAATCCTTGGAATACCTCAACAAGGCCATTTTGTGAAACTTAGTCCACAAAATGATTATCAGAAAATGTGTCCTGTAACACAAACTAAATCCAACAGAAACATTTTTGAATTAAATAATATTTTTATTAATGACGGTCCCTACGACTCGGGCCCATGGACCCAAAAAATGTCACATGCTTATATATATCTGTATATTTTACAATACCATTTACATTTGGTACATTTGCTGGTTACACGTAACCTATTCAACTTGTGCTAAGTAATTAAATAAATAATGTAAATGAAACAAAAGCGGTTTTATTATTGGATTTTTCAACCTTGCGACAGATGATCTCAGTATGTAGACGACTACATAGGAAAGAAAGAATGTTAAAAGTTTAAAGAAAATATTTGAAAAATTCTTTAGTAGTGGATTTATACGGTAAAGTTAAGATAAGTGATTTGTCTGACAGGATATTTCTCGCCCGCACGGGCTAGAGAATTTCGGTGTGGGTTGTTGGATTTGGTTGGGTCTCTGGTTGAGAGGTAGAGGTGGGAGGGAGGGCGTTTAGTTTCATGAATGAATGGAGAAAGCGTTGTAGCTGTCGTGTGCAGAAGTCCAACTAGTTCGAGTCAAGAGTGGAGAAGAGTCCGCGACAGAAATACTTTGTGTCAACTCTTTCCTTAATTTACGAAACGTTTCACTGACGCTGGAAATTTACGTTGAGGCTTAAATTACATTTGTTCGCTCTGGTAGACAGTTTCCAGCTTTGTCAACAAATTCGAATAATCCTTTGATTCGTAATCAATCTCTTCAAAAGGGTAGCACAGGATCCTATGAGCACAGTAAATATATATCTGTTTGTGTTGTTGTCATGTCGCATTGTTGTTCAAGTATGCACACGATATCTGTAGGTGTGTACACGATATCCGTAGGCATACATACATAAAGAATGCTGAGCTACTATATGTAATAGAGAGAGAAGAGACGACCTGTCAAATAACGTTAAAAATTAATAAATCTCTTTTATTGCCATTGTTAAGGACATGGAGAAAGTCTGGCAGTTTTTCGGGCGTAATCTCAAGCACTCGTTTTGTGTGCATTACGGGAATATTAACCTCAAGGAATATGGGGAGACTTATTGTGTTAGTCTTCTAAATGAAAACGTTTGTGTTTGTCATTGAGTGATTCGGCCACAGAGTGGAGCCGAGTATAAAAATGTTTGAGCAATGTCATAGCACACACAGCCTATGTATAGTAAGTGAGTGAGCAAGTAGTCGGGATATTTGCCATGGCACATACACAGAATTTAGCAGTACCTATGTAGTAGTAGGTGAGTGACTTGATTTGGTGGGCACTTTTGGTCCGTGTGTATAGTCGATGCAGAGAGTGAGCGGAGAAAGTTAAGCAAACGGAAGAATATCCTGTAAGTAAGTAAGTAAGTAAGTCGATAGTGGGAGATTCACTCGCGCAGTTAACTCAACTTAAGAAAAAGAGTGAAAAGCTGCAAGTCTGTAGTTTCTGTGCCAAACGATTCCAGTGGGCATTCCCATATCTCATAGAAATGAATGGATCGCTGACAATCCTCTCGTCTACTTTATTTTACTTATGCTACGTACATACTACTACATACCGATATTTTTCTACACCCGCTAGACCCCTACTTTATACCCTGCTAACCAACTCCATTCTGAAGCAATTCTGAAGAGATAACACTGGTGCATGTCTATGTATGCTGATACTGAGGTATCCCACTACCGAGATGGAATCTACTGGAAATATTTCCAATATTAGCAAAACTATTTCAGTGAAGAATGCCGACAAATGTCTCATCTCCGAAATGCGCTCACCTCCAAGTAGAAACGTAAATATTTAGTGTGGCTAATAGGTAGAAATAATTTTATTAGAAAGAGTCGTCGGGCGGGGAGTAGGAAGTGGGGCTAAGAGTTTCGTCAGTTAACGTCAGTCAGCTGCATAGGAGAGACGACCGCAGTGAGGAGAGCGCGCCAAACTATTTCAGTCGGGCTGCTTGCACCAACCAACCACTCTAATCAAAAAATAAGTCGGGGAGCAGGTTGCTGGTGTCAGCTCATGGCCAGGTTATTTAATGCCTTAAGATCTAGACTCGACTACTGCTAGGACTGGTATGTACATAACAATAAGTAAGTGAACAAATGTGAGGAGCATGAGTTAGTCGCGGAAATAAAATAAAAGATGAAAGGAGGGAAAGTGTCTTTGAGCAAAGAACATACGAGAAAGGTGACTTTCTCCCTATCGCAATCAGCTCTCTTGTCCAGATCAGTTCAGGATCTTCAGCAACATAGTTTGTGCAAGTATCTCTATCTAAGTCTGATCTGGGTTAGTCGACAGTTCAGTCAGGGCAGATAGAGACATGATCAGATTAGATCGAAATATATCTCCCAAGTCTCTCTTCATTTTATATTGGCACTCCATGCAATCAACTCCAATGTCCTCTTTCCCTCATTGCTCAACAGCCATTATTGGCCCAGCCACACAGCATTAACGGAAATAGAAAATACTTCCAACAATTACTCCTCCATTTCTTGGAGAAACTCTCACCACACATAGACGCTATTTCCATATAAAACTTTCACCTACTTTCACCTGGACTTGCATCACAATCAAAATTTTGGCGTGGTGAAAGTAGTTGAAGCTTTCATTATGGAGTTAGCATGATGACGGAGAAAGTTATTGTCTCTCTTTAGATACTACTACTAGACCTTGTGTGACAAGTGACAGTGCCTTCCTCAAAAACCAATGCATATCAATGAATTTGCAATCGGAGCTTGACCATTAGGCCCATATTTATATCAGTAATATAAGACTTGCTTTGAGCTACGCTAAACGTAAAAGTTGTGAGAGTGAAAGTCTAGCATTATGGGGCTAAATATACTTGGGGTGACCTAGTTATTCATCCTGAACTTTTTGACCTTATAAGCCTAAATATTTTTTAATATTAGGTACGTATGTCTAGCAAAGTTTGAAAAGAGGCGAGATTTGTTGGATGATGTGAGAATGATTCGAGACCTAGGGTTGTGCATATGTAGAGAGTGGGCATTATTTATGAAAGTAGAGTCTGTGGGTGGTAAAGTACGACTTGAGAATAATTGAAAAGATTTGATGAGAAAGAATAGTGTTAAGCTAAGTGTGTGCCTGGCTGGGATGTAATATTGATGGGGAGCAAATATTTGGTAAGCAGAGAAGACTAACACTTATCCTAAAGTTCAGAAACGTGATCTTTTTTGGGTTGAGCTGAGTGATGGAGATTTCCTTTATTTGTGGTAGGATATATAAGGAGTCGATGTAAGTAATGCACATTAGCGGACTGATATGAATGGAGGTGTTGAGAGTTAACTTTCCATTCAGAAAGGTAGGCTAGGGCCATTAGAATTCCAGAGTGAAAGTCCGCACCTAAGACTTCATAATGAGTTTTAAAAGCTTTTCTTGGGAACAAAGGAGTTGATGTAAGATTATTTGGTTTCTCTGCCAGCCACTCGAACTCACTCGGACTAACTAATGTGAGTGCACTTGCCACTTCTGTCAGTTAACAAACTGTGCATGTCATTACAACGACTCGATATGATCCGAATTAATATTCGGACAAAACAGTGCAGTCAGACAAGAAAAGGGTGCACCGAATAATAATCAGGAGAAAGTTATCTTATAGAAAAATGCACATATGCATCGCATATAGAGAGAGAAAATAATTATTACCTCTCGGAATATATTCCTCTGTGCATATGTACAATGTTTACAATTCGGATATTCTTCCCTCGTAGTTATCACTACCATGGAAAGAGATCGGGCGCTCCAACCAAACTAGGAAATCTTCCAAACTTTCGACTTGTCATATCAGCACTCCAAATTTGAAAGAAAAGTTGGAGCAATATGTATATGACACTCTTCGGGTAGATAGCAACCAAGATATTTGGCAACAAAACTTTCCAACATTTATAACTCATCCATACAAAACAGCTTCCATACGCGCCACATGCCCCAAATTGGAGATAGATACGCTAACATAAAAATTGACCAAAACTTGTGTTGGATGATTTGGTACGTGGGTAGGGAGTCTGCAAGACTATAATAAAATCTAGGTACATACACATACGCGTAGTATGCAAGTAGATATGCGTCGGAGAAAGGATGTCCCAAAAATGTTGGTGTTTGGTGATATAGGCATATCAACCTAATAGAAAGTTACGCGCTAGTGTAATGAGTATTTTCTTTCCATTTTCATGGCTTTTAACATTTAGATGTTCACAGCTCCACTTGGGAAGGAGGATGAGTTCTAATGTAAAATACATATTCCTCTAAAGTGGTGCTGGAGAAAGCGGTGAAAGCGAGACGAAGCATCTGCCTTTTCTTTTTAAGACGCTAATTTCTTTCCTTTCGTATTTACGGCTAACTTTTTGAGACTTGAGTTTCTCCAAAAGGCTCCTGTGTATGGACACCTTGTTCTTACTGATACCAAAATTAACGGAACAAGTTACGCAGAATTCTTAGTGTATCTTTGAGAATATTGTGCTGATATTTGCCCGAGTGTGAGTGGGGAGGGAGGGGGCGAGGGAACTAAATGGGAAGAGTGAAAAGAATGAATGTTTTAGTTCGAGGCTGAGCAAGGCTTGGCTAATAGGAACAATAATAAAGAATGTATTAGGTAGTTCAAGGAGGGGGATAGAGTGCGAGTCAGAAGGCTAATGCACAAAAGTGTGGAGGAGAGAAAGAAAGTGGGGAAAGTACGTGCTGCTTTTACTAAAAACAATTCCGGGCAATCCATCTTGCAAGTAACTACAGTGAATTAAAACTGGAAAATCGTTAGTCCGTTCTACTCATAAATCAACTCCTTTTTAGCACTCCTAAGTCTTACCCACATTTCCTACTTTTTAAATTTAACTACACCACCTGACACCTAACTGCTGCTTTCTCCAACTAACTACTGTTTTCTCCTCACTCCCCATCCACAAGAAAGCTTTCCCAAACACAAAAAGAGTCGCGTTTTGTTTACCCAACTGTTATGAATCCAGAGCTACTTTATTGCATTTTCTAAGATGTGCAGCCAGGCTCCAATTTCCAACCCGCCTTTCTTACCCGCTATGACAGACTCACAAACATTCACCGACTTCTTTGTTTACTATTTCATCCGAACTTATCCTAACTAATCTTTTTGATCTCTTCGGAATCAGTTTCGGTGGTAGTTGACTGTATAATTTAAATTTAAAACTCTACGTCACCCTAATAAAATTAATTCCTTGCGTCGGCTCCTGAAACTTGAGAAATCTGTCAATAACTGACGACAAGTCACTAGCCGGGTGTGTCATTCAAAATAAATGAAGCTGCCTTTCCTTTATTTCCACACTTTAAATGAAATTCTTTCCCAAAGCAAATAAGTGCAGACGAGAAAGAAATAAGCACTTATCAGACGATAATACAAAGCGTGTTTAAAATTATGAATTGTACTTTCTTGCTTGTTATTTGCTTTAAAGACTAGTCAAAAGTACATTTTTTTTAAACTGGAGGTCCGCAAAGATTTTTTTTGTGTTTTTTAATTTGAAATAAATTTGTAAATACCCCAACAAGTGTTGCCTAGAAGGTATGTCTAAAAACCACCAATGAAGGGATTACAGTGAACCCCAGTCTTCGATAGGCATTGGTTGTAGCCAACATTACATGGGTAAAATCTTCGTAAGTGATTTTGTGTGGGTTTAGGAGGAATCTATAATTGCATAGCTTCTAAGAATACTTTTTCCATGTCAATCTACCTTACTACTGTGTTCATTAATTATTTTTGGTTTATTGTCTTCATGGTCTCAGGACTGCGGAAAGTGTAATGTCGTTGCCTTTACATCCATCAAAATAGAAAGCGGTATGATATGTTTATTGTGATACACGAGTGGGACGCTTGTGAAAGTGAACAAGTATTCGGTTTGAGAAATGCACAAGTCGGAATGATGTGACTTGAAAATATTATTAGGCGATAACGATGGCAGAATGGTAGAATTGTTTGTGTTGTTGAAAGGGTCAAGTCGATACTACAGCGTGAATTGTTATGTAGGAAGTGTAGTTAAGTGTAGTGTCATGCATGTGGGTAAAGGAAGACGAGTGGAAAGAACGTGGACTCGTTCTCGATCATCAAAAGGTTTTGATTATGTCAGTCAGAAGGAACGGACAAAGGAGAAAGGAAAAGAAAGCAAGTCAAGTCACGAAAAAGACCAATTCAAGTATATTTGATGTCTACCTCAACTAATGGGGAATACGAAACCCGTGCTTTCTCCTGCCAGAGAAAGCAGGAGCGAAACAAGCGCTAACTAATACAAGTATGGGAGGAGGAGATGACATCTGAGAAGAGACTACTTTCACTGGGGACTTTCACACAGACCTGTCTTTGTACATACAATAGAAGGACTTTCTCCCGGCATTTCACCTCTCTGAAACGTTGACGTTTTACTAAAATGCCGTTGGAAACTCAATTTCCCTTTCGCATTGCACCAAAATGTCAACTGGAAGTTTAATGAACATTTAGCGACCATTTATCGTTTAATTAGAAAGCTGTTTACCTCTGTGCAGAATACTAATGACTTATTTACGTATATATACATATACTATGTGTATAGTATATTAAGTATGTATACCAATGTATCTATTTATATCATAGCTATGACTATAAGTATATAGTTACTTCTTACTTAGGATATATATACATAAAATTTAAATTAAAAAAGAGTACAGATACATTTCTATTATATTATACTATACTTACATAAGAGCTATATTATTATTACTATAGGTAGGTATATTAGGTGTGCTAATTAAGCGGGAGGGGATAAATGTCTGATTTGAGTGAGTGTGATGGGATAAGTCAGTATAGCGAGATACATATGTGTGCTTGGTTTCTGTTTGTGAAAATGGAATCTGTTTAATGAAAATTTGATGTTGTAGGATGAAAAGAATCAAATTCTTATAACCAATACGTGGCTAAATTTGGTAAGTGACTGTAAACTTGTGTCACCTTTAACTGAAAGGTGGTGAAATCTTAGACCCTCTGCCCTTGTCTGTCAATGTCTTTTTGTTACTTTCGTACCTTTCGCTAAAATTGACTTTACCTTTATAAGTGTAGCCCTCAACTGTCCCCGCGTATACTATTCTCTCTCATATTAACTATTATCTATACTTATCATAATAATATATCTCTCTCATGCATACTACTCTAATACTATAGACTTGTAGCAACACTATCTATACTCTTATAATACTGCATACACTCATCAAGCATACTTAGACATCCTTTCACCACATTATCAGCATACACACTATTAATTACGTGTTATAATCAGTCTCCTTATTCTTATCTCCCATACTATATTATATTGTGTATTCATGTGTCAGGACCCTCCACCCCACCTCACCTTCTTGTCAGTGCGCAATCTTTTTCTCAGCCGTCGAATTGTCTCATTCCATCTATCCCCACCACCCCATTTTACTCCACCCTCCCATATCTAAATAATTCATCACATTTGCATAACTGTCTCCATTCCCTATCCATTTTCTGTCTCCCGGATAATGCCCCGCCCATACCTTCGATGTATTATTAATTACTCTCATCAGTGTTGTTTCAGTTAAATTAATAATTTTGGATGTAAATTTTCAAATTTTAATAGATTTAAATAACCTCAGTTATACTACTTGATGTTGTTCCTATGTCGTTCCGCTAATGTCAAAAGACATAATGACTATACAATAGCACTTAAATTTTCATAATCCACAATTCTCTTATTTCATTCAGTACACTAATGGACCCAGAATATTATAGGATTTGATTGAACTATGCCCCTCACCATACTTCCACCAAAATCGACGTCATATTATTTAACCCTATTTACCTTATTAAGATAGATATGGATAATGGATGTTTTGGGAGAAAAACAATTTAGCTAATTCAAGATTTGACGTGTTCATTTGTCGTGAAGTCTTTGGGTGTTAGGAACACACGATCTAGTTTCCTTCCGGGAATTTTCCGCTTATGAAACATCATGGAGACAGATGTTTTTCAAAGAGGCTCTCACTCACTCAACTGAGAAACTCGGCTGAGGAACTCGGCTGCGACGAACTGAGAAAAGCTTAGCTGTTGGACTTTTTCTATCTTTTTCATTCCGATCTATTTATTTATACTCTCGACTGTCTCTACTGGCATGTCTCTGCGTCCGTCCATCTCTTTCTATTTGTCTATTCTCCGTCCAGTTTCACTTAAATGTCTCCGTTACAGTTGGACTTGACATGAACAACAGTCCACCCTGCCTACCTACACAATCTCTCCCTCATGTACCATCCCAAATAATAATAAGGCCAAATTGGCCATGCGTGATGCCCTAGTGCTCGGCCCAACTATGACAGACTTAAATCTATGCTATAGCTACTGTACTGCAACTCCTCCGTCTTATTACTGACCAGTATTTAAACAATCTCTTTTATATCTTATCACGCACCTCCCTCTAGCAATATAAGCCATTCTAAGTGACCCAGTAGTGCCTACTTCGAACCCAACCGTAGAAAGTAAGTAATTCTGAAAACTTCAGTTGTTATCTGACTCAATTGTATAGTTTTTTCTAAATTGATCAGCATCTTGAAATCCTTGATGTAGAATACTTTAACTTATTTCAGTTGATTTGTGGCTATAGGAAAATTACTGTGGTCACACAGGTCAGTATGCCGAGAGGAAGCCGCTCTAGGGATTTAATATCAATGAGCTCAAGTTGACAATTTATTTTTGCTCTTTTTGAAGTTTAAAGTTTCATCTTTTTTGGCCTTTTCATCACGAGACTTTACAAAATGCGACAGTTTCGGCAGTGCTACAGTAAAGGCACGGCACAAGTCAGTGTTTTACCCTTTAAAAACATAACCTAACAAATAATATACATACATGTTAAAAGTTAGGCTAACCGCAACTGTCGCATTTTGTAAATTCCGGGAGAGGGACTATTAGAATCCTTTTCCAATTCCATTGATTTGGAAGAAATGCTTTAAAATCAATTTAAATAATATTAAAAATAAATGAAATTCAAAGCAGAGCAGGCGGGGCGGGCGGACCCATTTCAATAATCAATGTCTGTTCTGAGACTTCTGAGCTGGAACCCGCATCTGGTCTGTACAGGGTGACTATCTACTACAAACAACATATCATTAGTACTTCCACCATGCACAAACACTTGCTATTTCACTGTGCTGTATATTTGGTTAGAAACATCTTAGTCTTCCAAATGTCCTATCTTCAGGATCAATGCTTCGATTTACTTGTTTTTCAAAGATAATTAATTATGCATACATGCTGACAATTTCGGCAATTCAAATCAAATCAAATCAAATCAAATTTTATTAAAGTGCCAATCAGTTCAAATCATACAGATGATGAAATTGTTTTAACAACAGTCAGCACCGAAGGCAAGCCAGTTTAGTTGCCTTACTCCCTTAAACAAAGCCAAGTCGTAACCCAAAGAATATCGATAGTCAATATATACATAGTATTTTGTGTGAAAAGTCACAATCCTTAATCTATAATCGTATTAATTATAAAATATACCTAATTAAATTAGTTCAATCCTACTTGGAATATATTTCTTCACGTTGTTGTATCAAATAATAATTCAATAGTTTACAGAAATTCCCAACTGTTTCTTTCTTTGACTTTAGAATTTGGCTAAGGGAGTTCCAAGTCATATTACTAAAGTAAATAGGGCTTTTAGAAAACAATGCAGAGTGGTGCTCTATTACTGGCAAGTTGTTTTTTTGCCTGGTGCTTCGTGTTGGAACATTAATATCATTGATATTCATAGCATAATATTTCCTTAGACTTAGTACCTTTGTACCAAATGACAGAATTTTGAACAAACTAATCATAGTAAGATAAATAAGGCGTTCTTGAACAGTTAAAA
>JABASH010001359.1:0-27023 GCA_019776445.1 Tomocerus maximus | reverse complement strand
CTATCAAAATACGTTTCAAAAAGTACTGCACGTGACGTCACGAGCCGAAAAATAAATTTTTAGCCTTTTACTATGGTGAATTGCCGGGGCTTGGTAGAATCTCAGTAGAATCGAAACTGGATTGACGATAAAATATTATAATATAATGAAATTCCAGAGTAGCTGAACTATCAAAGAGCTTTTGTGGATAATGAATACTATGATTGTCAAATTGTCATTGTAATGTGAATTTCAGTGCTATAAGAAAATAATGGAAACCCGAAGTGCTAATCCGTCGAGAATGGATCGGGATGACGAAAAGAAGATGTTACCTTGCCGGTTTTTTGTGAGTGGATTCTGTCACAAAGGGAATCGATGTCGATTTTATCATCCACAACCAGCAGCGATGGCCACCATGATGATAGTCCCTCCTCTGCCGCCGCATTTCTCAACTCCACCAGTACTCTCTCCCAATAATTCTAGGAGCACTCCATACTCGGTCCCAAGTAAGGAATTAATGCAATTGCAATTTTAAAGACATTTTTTAGGAATAAAGTTTCACTTGGAAACGTTTCATTGTATTTTGCAGTCCCTCCTTCCGCTCGTTCTAATTTGGGTTCAAGACGAGGCACACGATCGGAGAGTATGTTAAACGCAAACGCTGCCGAGTTTGTCGACTACGGCTACCATCCTCCATCACCGACATATTCAGAGTACGATTTGGCTTACAACCAGCCGCAGTATGAACAAGAACCTGAAGAACCTGAGCCTCAACAGAATACAGTCTTTAATCACATTGACTGGGCACAGTTTTTGGCTCCTGGTTATCTTCCTCCACCCCCTATTCTTATTACAGTTGAAGATGGAAGTGCTGCGTAATAGGCTATTTAATTATGCTATGATAAGTACTAAGTACATTACAAATTAATATGTCTGTTATTTATTTGATTGAGATTTTGCTTACAAAGATGATGTTTTTCTTTTATCAGAACTTCTCCGGCTAAGTCATCTGTAATCAAAAGTGCAAATATCCTCGCCTTGAAAAATTCCTTAAATTTAAAATCTTCAACGGAGGGAATGAACAATGACGATACTCCTCCAGAAGGACGCAAACCATTGGAAGCCAAAGAAAATGCAAGTCCAATCGAAAATGGAAAGCTATCAGCAAAATTGGAACTTCAGATGAAAGTTCAACAAATCGCTAAAGAGTTAGCCGATGAACCTGCTCAACATGTCAGGAATCTCGATAGTTACTTTCGCACGTACAATTTCAACGCGTTGCCGCTTATCAATGTATAATTATATAGATTCCGTTTTATCTTGATTGATGTATCATTTTTCTCCTTTATCCTCTTTATTCTTGTGTAAACATTAAGACATTTAAATTTCAGACGTCATTGCTTGATGAAGACGATGAAGACAACTGTGAAATTATTCCTGCTGACAACGAAGATGTCGATGAGAAGGAAGATCCTTCCCCTTTATCCGTTAATATTGAGTCTAGCGAATGCAAAGAAAATGTTCCAACGCCTACGCCTGTAAACTAATAGCAACTCTACCTACGAACGATGTTTGCATAAAGAGGAATCAATTCAATCTCTATACGGAAGTAATACGCAGAAAGTTAGTTTAAAATGTGATATGGTAAATACGGCGAACGTTATCAATAATTATTATTTAGCTCATTTAACCCACAAACCGTCATACATAATCTTCGTAAAAATTCGCAACCTTTTGCCGCTATCGCAAGTCTCATTCGCAGTGTAATGTGGAGCGTTGATTTATTTACTACTAAGATAGTATAAAGCGTAGTATATAATTAGTTGGATTTTGTAGCGTTAAGGTTCTTAAGCGTAGAACCAACAAAGATAATTATTAACAAACTAATGTATAGAGTCGCAGTAGAATATTTAGAGCGTGTACATTTGGCGTTAACGTTGAATTATATATCAAAATTGAATAAAATACGAGTACAATACAAAGTTCATATCAGTCTTCTAATGCAAATTAAACACACCTTTAATATTTCATGCATGCCAGCAAATACCTCAACTTCAACTCAATAATACCTAAAAATGCATCAAAAACAAATTGCCTACGTACGTACTAACTACTACTAACTATATATACGCGCTATACTTACTATGGTTAGATTAGTGCAGTGTGCATTTCATTCAAATTCTATTACGTAACTTTGATAATTCTGTAAATGAAGTTGTATCATTATATCATCTATCAATCAAGCTTTGACTATCAAGGGCACAACGGCATTAGTAGTAATAGAATAGGGCCTACTATGAAAAGTAAAGTAGTGCACAAAATAATAGCTTAAATGTGGAAGTGTTATCCAAGTAATAACGTAGAACGAAACACAAAGTGACACACAATTAGACTTCGACTCGGAGTGAGACAGGGAGTGAGATGTTTTCATTTTCTACCTGAATTATACAAATCCCCAAGGAGTGACTGTTAACAAGTCGCTATCAAATGAAGATGCTGCAATTTTTTCTTCTCCGTTTCTGTCTATATTGCAAACATAAATACTAGCAGGATTCACTCATGGTAGGGTAGAGGTGGAACTAGATTAAATTGTCCGCTAACAAAAAATCAATAGAAATGTAGTCCAAATGAATCCAGAGAAAATTCTTTCAGTATTCCCCCTCGTTTGAGTCGACTAAATTACCATGAATACACATCTTACGTAGTTAGTCACTTTGATGTAAATACATTTTTTAATGCCGCCGTCAATACTTCTGGATTAGGCACCATCTTAGCTTAGTTAGGTATTGCATTAAGTACCTACTTAAGTAGCCTTACTCAATACTATCGTGGTCTAATGAGCTACCCTGGTCTACTTAAAATAAGCATTTTATATCAATGACAATTTATTTTGATTTCTGAATTATTGTATAGATTAGATATTAATTTTTGTCTGACGTAAATCGCGTTGCAGCTTTTTTGTGCAGACACATGATACATATTAATGATTTGTCAAGGTTGTTTGATGGTACGACTGAATATTATCTCCATTTAAAACATCTTGCAAATGCACTCATTCATGCTCGAATCGAATGTAATTAATAGTACTACCTTCGCCTTCATGTAAATTATGCAACTACTTACCTATTATAGCTGTAATATTATATTTCGCTACATATTCATATGCCAGCTCATAATATTATTATTTGTATGTTAGTGTCAGTATGCATACAGTATACAACTTCTTACTATTATATCAGAGTAGAGAGTATGGGTAGAGTGAGCAGTACCTTTTTGTCTGTTCTCTTACTTATAATTCTTATACAGATAAGTGAAGAGTTGTATGCATTCTTCGCTCAGTAGCACACGAACAGCATTTGGGCTATGTAATAATATGCAATGTTCTGTTCTGTGAGTTTATGTATAAGTATAGTGTACATAATATGTATTGTATAAGTAGTGTCTGTAGACTCGTCTATTTTCACGTGCTTTACTTTCACTCTTTTACAAAAGTCTATCTAGAGTATTATTACTTAGTACTACTCTGGCTGGCTATGTAACTTAACCCGACCACTGCCAGATCTTCTCTTATGCGAACTTATTACCTAAACTAGACTAAAACATTTATTTATTTTTATGGCAGGTACTTCTGTCTTCACTAAGTTTACTACAGTCAAAAGTGCCCAATTAACAATGATATTTATTTAGAAAGCTTCATTTCTAGTGACAATTTTATTGCCTCAAACTGTCAACTGTGCTAACTTTTACATTGTTGCTTATTGTGTTATTAAATACAATCTCTCATTGTCATTGTCGTTCTCCCTGACGTGCTAGGTAGAAATGACATTTTAAATGTAACGAGGAGACCAAGAAGCAAAAGCCACATAACCCATATTGACTGCAATCAGGGTTAAAATGATTTCCTTTCGAAATTCACTTGTCGTTTCCGGGATTTTAGCTCTAGTTTGTGTAGTTCATTCGGGAACGGACAATGAAGACAGCGCGGACAACTTGTCGTCTATGTCAAATACACCTCCTTGTACAAGTGAGTTTTCATGCGCTTATTTTTTATTTGTGTCCGTGAGATAGTTACTATTTATTTTGTCATAGCTATACATTTAGTAAAAAGAACACTGTAACAGACTGTTAATTATTGTCATTTCAATATATTTCCCTCAAGATGATTGTTTGCCAGCCAAATTAGGAGAGGAATTGCAGAAAGAATGTCCAGATATCAATAAACAGATTTTAAGAGGTTATCACCCAGCTGGTAATCTTTCGGCTGGGGAGTTCATTGCAGCGAAAGACGCGAAAACAATCGAAACGTGCACTAAAAGATGTTGCAAAGAATCCAAGTGCAATTTTGTCCTTTATGTAAACACAACTTGTTATTTGGTAAGCATTTACATTTGAATTATGCCAAAAGCTAATCCATACAGATGAGAAATGATTATAATATTGCTTGAAATACCTTTCTACAGCTTATATGTACCAAAGGGCCAGAGTTATGTGTGCCTCTGCCAATTGTAGAATCAAATCTGGAGAAAATAAAAACAAATATTAGCATGCTTCTTGTAAGAAAACCAGCGGGGATGATCTCTCCAAAAAACTGTGAGGTAGGGGTATCAATTTGTGGGGAAGGACAAGAGTGTGAGCCTATCAATAAAAGATCAAGAAATGGTGTGTGCAGATGTTTGCAAGGATTCTATTATGACAGCGGGGGAAACTGCATTTCAGTTACAGAAGAAAACGATGAAGGTTCATAAGATTCAGTTTTTAATAGACTTTAATATATTATATGCCTATATGTAAATTGATTGATTTTAATGAAGTACCTAAGTGTAGTAACTCATTTTTATCGAGTAGGAGTAACTACCAATCCTCCAATTGCGCTTCAGTCATCCACAGCCAAGTCAATCAAAATATTAGAAGTATCTGTGGAATCTAAAAACGTAACGCTACCAGAAAACGAAGTGACTCTTGTCGCCCAAACTGTTCCTTCTGAGTCAGAAGGTATTGCTCTATATTTGTTTGTAGTTAGTACACAAGTTAACTATAAATGTTCTCTTCTACATATTTAATTAATCTTACTTTCTTACAGACAGCCCATACTCATACGAATGGAAACTTATTTCTCATCCCACTACGGAGGATTCTAAAAAAACTGCGACATCAGAAGGTCAAACATCGAGCCAACTCCATTTGATGGGATTAATTCAAGGCATGTATATTTTT
This sequence comes from Tomocerus maximus, assembly GCA_019776445.1. NCBI lineage: Eukaryota > Metazoa > Arthropoda > Collembola > Entomobryomorpha > Tomoceridae > Tomocerus > Tomocerus maximus. The sequence goes on along the minus strand of JABASH010001359.1, from coordinate 21,830 downwards.
CAAGTCAATGTACGAAGTCCTGAAGCCAACGGTTCTGCTAATGCAACCATTTTGGTTTCACCGGGTAATTTCTCCATTATTAAACTAATACATATACTTATTAAAATACTAGAGACAAGGAATTTTAAATAACATCATTAAATTCAGGAAACAGAATAAATCTTCCGCCAGTTGCCGTCATATCACCGCCAGAGCAAAATGTTCAATTGCCTACTGCGAGTGTTGTTCTGGACGCTAGTTCTTCGACTGACGATGACAAAATAGTTTCCTACAAGTGGGAGTTGCAGAAGGGGCCCATAGAGTACCTATTTAATCCGAAAAAAAATCTGAACTCGACCACACTGCAAATCGAAAATTTGATTCCAGGGAATTACACATTCAAGTTGACCGTAGAAGATGCCGATCATGCAGTGAATTTTACTACAGCCAATATCACCGTCATCAAAGAGACTGACTATCCTCCAACGGCAAATGCGGGGCAAGATATCGTCATTTACTTGCCCCAAACCGAAGTGACCCTCAATGGTAATGCGAGCACGGACGACAAGAAAATAGTGCAGTGGGAATGGAAAGCCACAGGGGATCTCAACAAGGCAGTTGACATGCAGGTACTTATACATGGTATTTATACTATGTAAACAAATTCTACTGGCATTTAATTCCATTTCAGTAGTTTTATAGAACTGTGTAGTGACAGCAGTGATCTGCATAAATTATTTTAAAAAATGATTCTGATATCATAGGATACACATACGCCGTATCTGAAACTATCTCATTTGCAAGAGGGATTTTTTACTTTCGAATTAAAAGTTACCGATGAGGGAGGTCTTAGCTCCACATCCACTGTTCATGTGGTCGTTAAACCAGCATCCGGCAATCCACCTAAAGGTAAAACTGCCCTCAGTGCATTCTTGAGGACACGGGGTGATACAATTCGTAACTTTCATTATTTATTTATCCGAATTTCACAGCGAATGCCGGGATAGACCAGACAATAGCTCTTCCTACAAACTGGGCAGCTCTGGATGCCTCAGCCAGTAAATCAGACAACAAGATTGTCAAATGGACTTGGACACAGATTACGTACGATGAAATTAATAATATACATTTGCAACCTAATTGTACTGTACTGTGATCTTTGAGTTCTGAAATATTCTTTGAATTGATTAACATGATAGGGGTCCAACAAATTCTACAATAGTTGATGCTGATCAAATTAAATCCAACGTCTCTGTTTTAACTAAAGGAGAGTACGAATTCCAATTGGAGATCGAAGATGAATCGAAGTTATCGGGGAAAGATGTTGTGAAAGTCATTGTCATGCAAAGTAAGGTTACAATTAAGAACTAATACTATTTATATACATGGGCCCAATAGATGTGTTGCAAATCGCAATGTGAAACTGAAACCATCTGCAACTTATTACATTGTAATTGTATTAGAAATCAACGAGCCTCCAAAGGCAATTGCTGGAGGAGATAAAACAGTGATCCTACCCCTGACACTAGTCAAGTTAGATGGCTCCGGGTCAAAAGATGATGTCAAAATTACGGAGTGGAAGTGGGAAAGAGAATCTGATTCTTTAGCGGCTGGAGTCATTCTTGGAGATTCTGACAAAACTCCCATTTTACAGGTATGAGGGAGCTATCATGGTAGTATAAATTATATAAATATAACAATTATACAGTACGAATGTGATAAGGAAGCAGTAAAGCATGTAAATTTTGACATTGATGTTTAGCTAACTGATGTAGTAGCTGGGAAGTACATATTTAAGCTGACAGTGAAGGATGAGCAAGGACTCAGTGATGAAGACACAGTCACTCTCACCGTCCAAGAAGGTAATTAATTCCATATGCTATCTTCATATCTTTCGTGTTATATGCAATCTAATTAATTCAGCACAGCACAAGCAGACTAAATTAGAATATATGACTCACTCTTACTGTGTTTTGCCGTTTCTCGTTTCGTCACATCTCTGCATGGATTGAACAGATGCTCGTAATAAGGATTTGCTGGAAGTAATTATGGCCGTCCCTATTTACTCTTTGACTGAATCGGACAAGGAGAAAATCCGCCAGCAAATGACTTTGCTGCTACATGATACACGACTTGTGTTTGACCGAATGCGTTCACAGATCAATACAGGTTAAAATATTTAACATTTGCTCTCATAGGTATTAAATTATTTTTGGTAGGCTGATATATAATCTCCCTCTGTTCAATTGAACTCGAATGGACGTTCGGTGGCTTCTGTACGTGTAAGCCTTTTCTGGCGGAGTGTTTTTATTCATAAGATATGATTAACATATTTATGTAGATTATGCTGTTCTCATTCTACATGGCACATCCAACAAAGACGAGAAAATCATCGAGGGCACTCAACTTGCTTCTCAGCTTAGACAGCGTCTTCATCAAGATGACGGGCTTCTCCAGTTCCCAATTGTGACGATAGACACTGTAGAATGCTTAGATAGATGCTCTGGTAAGTCCAATTGACTATGATATAAAATATTTGTAAAACCATAAGTATCAAAAATAGCTAGAGGACAAAGACAAAAGATGTTAAAACGAAGTATTACTTTTCAGGTCACGGAGTATGCCAGGACGCACCAAACGGACGACTTTGCATTTGCGATGCTTTCTGGATGGAAAATTTTCTCAAGATTCGATTAGGAAATGGTGATAGAAATTGTGGTTCGTAACAAATGATGTTATTGATATCTGCCAATTTAGTGCACATCTGATGCCATAGCATATACCTGAGTTGATTGCCTTGAATTTTCAGAGTGGAGTAAAATTTACGTGGGTGTTGTCACATGCTTTTTGCTAATGATGGTCTTTGCCCTTCTCTGGAGTCTCATGTTTCTATTTCGAAGGAATTTGGGTAATTTAAAAGAGAATTTAAGCTCCTCTACTAGTGGTAACTCAAATGGCTCCAGTCGAGGAGGAAAACGCTATCACTCTCATAAAAAGCAGTACACACTTCTGGATGACGACGAAATCGAAATGGAACTGAAAGGTCCGCATATCTCTCACTTGATTAGTAATTGTTTTCTTTCATTTGAAATAATTGTCATATATTTTACGTACAGCGGACGAAGGCGAAGCTGATGAAGAGTCCGAGGATTCAGATTCTGATATTCTTTTTGAAACCAAACGACCTAAAAGCAAAAATGGGATTTTGAAAAAGCTACCTTCGTCCAACTCAAATGGATCAGTTCGAAACGGAATCCTTAAGCAGTCAAGACGCATTAAAACGTAAAGCCTGTGGTAACTACCATATTATACGATAGTTACCTTAATCCTTGCTGAGAAATTAAATGAACAATTTATACATCTGATATTCGCAATGAAGTCCGAAGGGGACATAAAAAGTCAGCAAAACGGGATGCCAATTTAAGCAGATATCTGAAACGCAACAGAACTGAACGAATTTTTTTGGAACTGATGATTAACATAAAGAATATTCATTACGTACACTATGATACATTGCAACAGTTAAAGTTTGTGAAGAATGGTGTCACCAAATACACGATAATGATGAATTATTAATTGTAATATGGAACAATGAAATAACTGGATAGTCTTTAAACAGCGAAGAAAAATGCAACGTTAACTAAGGTGTCCATTTATCAATGTTCTATTCATAGATGCCATAAATTTCCTCCTGTTTAATGTCTAAACTATATTATTATCTTTAACTATGTGCAACTATTTAAGCCTAGATTACCAATAATCGTGTAGTGTATAACACGTCTATATACTTACTACATTATAAGCGTAGATGATCTTAACTTTAAACTTGAACATTGAATTGTTATAATAGTATATTATATTTATTAATGGAGTATGTCAAACAAAAAGCCTTCGCAATCCGCCTATCTATAACAATTATACAGGTGATCACAATATAACGAGTGTTACTCCACTAACGCTATGTAATATGTAACCAAGATTTGTACTTCTACTACGCAGCTATTTTTACGTCCGTACTTCATACTTTCTATATTGTCCAAGATAAAAGTGACTCTTGTGCAGGATCTTTAGGAACTAATTTTTGTTATTTTATTGTTCTCGTTCTCTGTATTAAGGATGTTATATTGTTGTAGCTATAATATCAGCTAAATACTTAGGGTACCTAAATAATAGTAAATTAGCAAGTAGTTTAGTCCTACTTAGAGTCCAAAAATGTTTAAACCGAATAGCCAAGTAGGTTGTAGACGGTTTTAGCAATTTGTACGTAACAGAATTTTGAATGGTAATTCCTCAGTCAAGAAAATACACATATAAGTGAATATATAACCACTAACTTCTCTTTTTTCTACTTAAAGTTACAATTTTAACATTTGTTTTAGTAGTTAGTAGATAGGGTCTTTGTCATATGCGTAGAATTTATTAGTGGATAGTGACATCCTGGTATATGATTGTAGTATAATGATAAAAATGAAACATTCCTAAACATAAAGTATTGTACATTTAAGTGGTCCTCTTCGGAACTTTAATATGATCAAAATGGCGACGTTATATATAATTAAGTATACTAAGCCCAGTAAATTCTACACGCATGTTTATTTATATCAAATACGTTTTGATGTTATTCTAATGCATGTGTGGACAATTAATTTTGGTCTGGTTGGGGTTTGTGTCCCTATTTTTTCCTCGATGCAACATTTTATGTGATCAACGCTTAATTTAACTAAACCAATCCAACTTCCTAGTCAACTCACTCAATTATTATGGTTCATGAATGAATGAAGGGTCACGGTGCACTGGTCGTCGTGACTGAACAGATTTGTTTTTGTTTGTATCCCTGTGTAGTATATCTACTGGGTATGCATTAGTTGTATATTAATTTAAATTGGAAAGGAGAGTGAAATCAACTTTGTTAGTTTTAGTTGATCCTTTGTTTTAAATGTGTTAGTCAAAATGGAAAGTGTATGTGAATTTACTATTACATTGGCAATTTATAAAGTTAGTATTGTATTCATGTATGAGGAATGTTGAAAATGAAAAGTATGATGGATAATCAATTTGTCAGAGGAGTAAATAAAACCACCGTGATATACACACATTACAATTACAAAAATGAAAATTAGCCATTCACTAAACATTGTCAATGTTTCTACTGAACTTCACATTAATTTTATTCACTAATTACATTCAATTCGACAATAGTTTTCTTGCAAGGTACGCTGCATCGCTTAGATGTACTACAGTTAGGTATTCATTACTTGCTAATTAATTAACATTGTTCATCCATAATTTTCTGGCTTAAATACATATTTCGGATTGCCTAAGGTGAGTTCAATTTAATGTCACATTTAACATGTGAGTTTCACTAGATTCCTACAAATTAACTAAATTAATTCTCGACTAGGTATGTTGTAAGTTGTAGTATATACTTGAGTTGCTAAGACTTAATAGTACGGAATTCAATAGTATATCACCTTTCACAGATTGCAGATTATGCAGATATAATCAGTTTATTGTGCTTACTGCCTTTCGGAAGTAAGTTTTACAGAAACACAAACCAGACACAGAAAAACTACAAATTACAAATACTACGGCGTAGATACATTTATATGACTTGGTAATCCACATCTAATTATATAACGATATAATAAGGATTGGTATGACACTGGGCCACATAATTTGCCTTTAGGTACGAAAACATATATAACTAAGCACCTTTCTATATTTACCCACTACACATTCAGCAGGTCTATCAATGTTTATCGTTACTTAATTAACGAGAAGAGGAATGATTTTAATTGACTTTTTTTCTATCATCTCAAGCTGCGGCTTTTGTTGGTAACTTTGTTTCCTGTTCCAGTTTCTTGCCAAGATACTCCCTAATATGTTAAATGCATACATTTCAGTACGTATAATTTATTTAGTATCTTAGTACTATCTCATGAATATGTTTTAGGTATACATTTACTCTGTTAAATACTTTAAGAATGAATAATTGGACATACCAGTTATGGACCATGAGTTTTTGTACAGATAAAAGTGCCTCGTAGCGTACATTGGAGTCCTGATGAGCCAAAAGAGTCATCACTACTTGTTTTCCTCCAAGCTGCTCAATTACACTAAAATTCATAAAATCTCAATTATTAACAGTAGACAATAATCAAAAAGAAGTCTGCATTACCCTGCATGGGCAAACTAACAGAATTAGAAAAACTAAATAAGACAACTTACGTCTTTCCTCGTGGGTAATGTCTAACAAATTCTCCGATGTCATAGCAGGCCACACTAAGAACGAGAGTATCCTTAGAGGTTTCCAAAAGATGAATAAGGATCTTGAGTAGCTCGTAATTCTTTTCAGTGAGTTTGGAAGCATTTTCACGCCAAAATCTTTCGGATTTATGCACAGGCGACCACTCCAGACGTCCAGATTTTATTTCTGAAGCATATTCATCAAATGAACTCAAGTCGACAATAGACTCTTGTAGTTTTTCGCTCAAGAAAGTTATATCTCCTTGGATATCCTCATCTTCGAACTTTCTCTGCTGGAGAATATCCAAATGCTTTAAGACCTTAGACTGGACCATGGCTATGCAATGCTCTTTGCAAATCTGTTCGTCTTCTGGCTTCTCAATCAGATTCCGAAAGACGGCTACTACAATGCGAGTCACTTTTTCTTTGACGCTATCGCTGAGAATATCAGCCAAAATTGGAATAACGTTGAACCTGCAATACGATTAATTAAATAAACTTGCAGTTCTAAGACAAATAAAGAATAAGAATGCCAAGAATGAATACGAATTAAAGTAATAAAGGAAGTTTACTTATTCATTTTTTCGGAAAGATTGGGATTGAACGTGAGGACCCAAATGCAGAACGTTAGCTGATACTGAATCTGGAAATTATGGCGGCCTGAAAGAACGGAGACAAGAGTAGAGATTCCATCAATTGACACAAATGCGAATCGATATTCGTCAATCCTGAGCATCATTTGTAAGCATCGTCCGACAGATTGAATGTATTCGTTTTCCTATTTCAATACCAATTAATTAACAGGTGAAGGCCAAAAAAGTCATCGTTTTAGACAATCACTTATGCCACTTACAGGCACTTTCAATTGATCTTTTAGCCAAGTCAGATAAAAGTGCAAATCAGAACCGTCCATAAGATCCCGACTCCAGCAAGCCATCTTAGCTAAAATTCTGGATGTCATATTGGTAATGAAACCATCTTGACGGTTTAGCATGTTCAGAAATGGAGCCCAAACGGATTCCTTCTTTTTCCGAGAATATTCTTTAAATATTTCCACTCGCGACTTGTCTTCCTAAATGAAAATAAAGTAAAACAAATGTAGACATACCAAACCCGCATAGTTCAATATATTAATGGTATTTACATTATTATATTATATCATTTACCATATTACTACATAGTGAAGGTAAATCCACATAGTAAATGGTATAATGGTATAAATACATGCAAATGGTAAGTTATTTAAATTCTATTTTGTCTAACTGCAATTACCACGAGCATGTCATCGATCAGAACTAGAATGTAGTAAATAGTCTGGTCCTTGGACACATGCCCCATCAAGTTCAAAAAGGTTTTGGCACATTGAGCCTTCTGGTCTTCGAGAAGTTGGTCTTTATTTTTGCCAGATATCCCATCGAAAGCAATAATGAAATTATAGTCTTCTTGCGATATCATTTGACACCTAGTTTCAAATAAAATTATTTTGTAACTCTGTATTTCAATCAAGTAATCAAGTACATTGTGATAAAAAGCAGAATATCTATTTACTGTAAATAAGATTGCCAGTTGACTCGCTGATTACGGACATCATTTGCCTTTTGCTGTAGCAAACTTGTTGCTGCCATTAAATCTGGAAAAATTAACAAATTTAGAATTTGCCTTTTACGCAATTTAAATAATGTTAAGCTTTCTGCACATAAATAGTAAATGTATAAGAACATATTCTGCAAAATAATTTGTACATGAAGCAATTCAGAAAGATGTCCATAAAACTAGCTGGTGAATTATATAGTTGGTTTATTAATTTACAATGTAAACTTGTTAAAAGTAGGCCAATAGTAATAGGCCAACCATTGTCAAATAATAAAGCAAATACTAACGAATTACATTCATTAAAATATAAAATAAACATTTAGAACGACTAACCTCCCTTTTCAATGTCCTCCGGGATGCTGATAGCAAACTTGGCATCATTTCCTGCACTCATTTTGACGCTGTAAAGGTCAGAAATCAAAAAGAATAAATTATATTGATTGTTTGAAACGCGTTAACGTTTAATGACCCAAAAGTTTTTGGACTAATTAGACAAAAATTGGCATTAGGATTTTAAGAGCAAATGCGTACTAGAATAGTACACGCGAAGCATATAATATAGTTACGTCTCAGTTCAAGTATAAGAATTTATTATTAATATTACTACGCTTTAGTGCTATCTCTGTATATGCATGCGAATCGGGATCAAATGAACTGTATCAACTAAATCTAAATACCTTAATTTTCGGTTACTCAATCCAAAAGTACTAAATATGTGAACTGGAAAACACACCCAATAATAAGATTTTAACTATATAGAAGTGTCTGTCACGATATCACGTGTTCTGACACACACAATACAGATCTATGCAGAAAGAAACGTACAACCACGTATAACAGTCACCCTCACACACATAATTTATACTCACACACACAAGTCACAGATCTGAATGAGTCTACTCTACTCAACCTTTAAGTGAAATGAATTTGAAATACAACAGTATTTTTAAGTAAAGTGCCTATAATACAATAATAGCATCCATCGAGCTCAGATATGTAAATGTAAAAACATGTTTTAATGGTTAATAATTTGACTCTGAAACTTTGGCGATTTCATGAACATTTTGACACGCACTTTTAAAATCATTTTGACATTTGTAGTAAATACTTTAAATTAATAAAGGTTGGTTTCCGGATGACGGCACTTCACAATGGCTATAGGGCATTTCAAATTACATAAGTGCACAGCACAGTGTACGTACATTGTACTTTGTAGTACACCTTTCTCAGCTATACTATATTTTATGAATCTTCTTGAGACAAAAATCATGTCATGCACGCAACGCACGGCAAATAGAAACGTATTTCGAAGTACGTTTCTAATTTAAAAGATATAAGACACTAAACTAAGTGAAAAATTATGAAAAGTGCGATTTTTTGCCTTTGTTTTATAAGCAGAAGATAGAGGAAGCATTATTATAGTTATACTAAATTATTTTTGGCTATTCAGCATAAAAAATGTGTCAAGTATATTAAATGTACTTACTTCCAGTTGGCTTCATTTATGTTATTAGAGGTTTGCATCGATTGATGTACACCGGGGACGCTGAAACAGAAGATGGTCGTACTATATACTATACTTCAAACAAAGAAATCTGCAAGATAAATTTTTCCATAAAACTTACGTCTCCATTTTTGTTTTCTTGTCGATAAGTGGACTCAGTTCATTCCGGTTACTTGAATTTCTAATCCCCAGGTTTTGACTAGATGATGACACACCTCGGATGTAATTGAAACACCGGACAAATATGTTATCCGTCATGGTCACCCACCACTTTTCTGGTTGTGGAACACCAGCACTTATTACTGCTGATATTTGATATGATGTAACAGATTGTACCACTTAAAATTGCCCATTAGTCCGATATTTAGAGAGGCGCCTTAATACAGATATAATAAATATGATAAAGTATGCTATCCAAGAACTATTTTCCTTCCCCGGCCCGCTGCGCTCCCTCTCATGTTCTCATCTCCCGTAATATTTTGGAACTCTGGCTTGCCATTTTTAAAAATCGGGTTTTAAAAAAAGGATTTACTCCTAAAGGTCTCTCCTATAAATGCTAGCTAAAATGGTGTCGCAGATCATTCCGGGAATTACAGCTCCTCTTTTTGGGGGAGTGGCATTGGGTCCGGTGATATGTGGCCGAAGGGTAAGGAAAGGGTTTGAAAACAGCAAAATGTTGAATTTTAATGCAAAAATGAACAAAATATACAGCATACGCACGAAACGAAAGCCAGGGACGTTACTGGTTTTATTTACCTAAGTATAAAGGACAGCTTTAATTTTATTTTCTCGTTTCTCTGTGCAATTCAGTAAATTGCCCGACAACGTAAAAGCGTTTACTGTATGAATCTACTTGATATTTTGACAATATCATTTCTGAGAGCAAAATGAATAAACAAATGAAATAATTTGGTTTTGGCAGTTTACGTAACGTAATGTATTGACGTAGGTATAGGTATTTATTGTGGTACTGCACTTTTTTACTTCGATTCGCGTACAATGTTGTATAGAACCGTAATTGATTTGATTATTAAATATTTATATCTATTTATCATTACGTATATTTATGATATTTATTATATAATACAATAATTATGTAGTATCGACATTGATGATTGTACATTATATTAGTTTAACACACACGTGCTTAGAGGTACTAGTATGTAATTATTTTATTATGATTTATCTGCAGTATTTATGATTATGTTGTTCCGAGTTTCCGAGAACGTACTACGTTGCTATTTAAAATAATTGACCAACGTAATTAATTATATTCCTACCTATTTGGTACACATAAATGAAACGTTTAAAATAATTTTATCACCATAAATGTATGTACCTATTACAAAGATTGTCAGCCAAAAAGACTGATCTCTGAGTGATCTGAAGGTTCATTAGCACGAACTAGAAATCGAACGTACCTAACAAAGCGTCATTAAGACTTACAAAATTCTCATCTTCTCTCACTTTTAAAGTGTTAACCGTAAACAGGATTGAATAATAACTCATGCATTGTAACTATCTATATCACTGTACCTTTAAAATCATTTCGGTATTCCGGGAAAATAGCAATGATTATGAGAGTATTTGAAGCAAAATTACACATAACTTAGGTATGGTACAGCTTCCGTTATTATCAAAGTATAGACAACTTCACACAAGATTATTAAATTGTTTTTTCTAAATACTTATCTGACCCAAGAACATTTACAAACTATGAACTAGGACTACAAAAACAGAGATGTAAATAGGTTCACCAAGTTAGATTTTCTTAATTTTGTGTAAAGCACTTAGCGCAGTAGATGCAGAAATTACGATTCGTAAGTTACGAATGAACACAATGGTATTGGATTTGCGTAATCTGAAAAATAGTTGTGCAAGGAGTAACAAAGAACAATATAAGAAGTAGTAAAATGGTAGCTCCTACTTAGGTGGCAAGTGGCAGTACCACGGAGTACCAGCCAACGAATCGTGCAATTAAATACTTTTCTTCCTAATTTGATTCTTAATACTTACTTTTACTTAAGACTTAAGTACTAGACGGGATGGTGTAACAATTTCAAGTTAATTCCAATCAATAAATTGATTTAACAGTTATCCAACTAAATGTCTAAAATAGAATAATACTAATCAACAATGTTTTCAACAGGATGAAGCGGTTAACAATAACACAAAATTAACATAAAAGATCATTCTAAAATTACTATAAATAGCTTACTGATTCCATAACTAATTGATCACATTTTATTTACAGTTAGCATTTTTCTTTTATTTAATATTAGTACCTGCAAAAATTAGGCAGTGTTTCAACGATAGAAAGTCTAAAAATAGTTGTAATAATTGATTGAATTTTCTTGTTTGGAATTATATCATTTGCTTGTTTGCTTACAATACTTATCGTCAAACAAAATTCATGGACGCAATTCAAACAGGTTCTTCTGTAGGTGCCGTTAGTCTTTCCATCCAATTTTCCCCATAGATTTTTCTCGCGAGATTCTGAAAAATAAAAAATAATATGGTGTGTAAAGAAAGACAAAGGAAATCACAAAACCACTTTATACTAAATATGGACAAGATTGTAAAATCGTCAATGCTCAAGGAATAAAAATATTTATTTACCTGCAACGAAACTAAAGACATATCACAATCAGTTGTATCAATCTCATTAAGATTCATTCCAGATTTCTCCATTTCAAAATAAATTCCAAAAGGCAATTTTCCTGTAAATTCACAATGACCTCAACTGTTAAGATTTGTAAAAGATAATAAATTTTACTTAGGATTATTTATCCGCGGCTATACGTACCGAGACATTCCATTCTCATGATGTGCATTTTGGAACGCAGGTGTTTAGCCAAATGTCCATGAATCCGAAAAGCTATTTTACAATCAGGGCATTTAAAAGGTCGTGGATTTTCTTCGTTTGCGACTCCCCAAGCTTCAGTTAGGTAAACCTGCAATGAATCACAGAAAATAAACATTAAATAGGTGTATTCTGAAGAGGGATTCAGAAAAATAAGCGTAAATATGAATTTTGATTTATTACCCTTACTTTGCAATCGTGGCTGCTAGAACGTCTGTGCTTTATCAAATGTCCTTTAGTTCTGAAACTGACTCCGCAAGGGTCACAGCGGAAAGGTCGTTCCAGATAATGAATGTTCATATGAAGCGTTAACTGGCTGGCTCTCGCAAATGACTTTCCACAAACGTTGCATTCAGCTTTCCCTTCGTCCCTGCAAATGACAGAAAGTTTTGAAATTTTCTAATCGTACTTTTCACAACTGACACTTTTTAAAGGAAACTTACTTGACTAGAGCTTGAGCTCCACTTGGCTGCCGAAATTCTGCCTGTGGTTTCATAGCGGCAATAGCTGGGAAAATTTTTGAGTTAGGGCTAGGAACGTCTGTCGGAAGTTCTATGGAAGACACTACTACTGGTTCGTTTGTTCCGACGTCAATCTCTCTTTCTGTGGAAATTTTTACAACAGCAGGAGGTGGAGGAGGTGGCTTAGGAGAAAATCTCTCTGAAGGTTGAATAGCGATAGTCGGAGCCGCCGTCGGAGGGGAGGGCTGGGCGGGAGCCACGGTATTAGGGATTGAAACAGGAACAGAGTCGACTGTCACCTCTTTTTCTCTAGCCTCTGGAGAACTGAGCCAAGGCTGGTGCAATTTCTGCTGTTTCGGAGCTGTGCTGGAGTTTGTCGTAGGGGTGGCGTTAGAGGCAAGAGTGGTTGCAGTGGGCGGAGTAGAAGAACGCTGAGTATCTTGTAAGGCAGGTGGCTGAAAATTCTCTTTAGGCTGAGGAACAACACTAACAGTAGTCTTGACAGTATTAGCAATGCTGCAGTTTCCATCTTCAGTGCTGCTCACACTAGAATCTCTTTTTCTCTTTCCAACAAATACCGGCGGGGACTTGACTTCCAATCGCTCTTTGTTTTCAACGGGGAATTCAAACTTTTCTGACTTAATATCAACTGGAATTGGAGCTGAAGGCTGTGGTTGTGGCGGAACCGGAGAGATCGACATGGCCACACTTTCATTGATGGCAATGGAAGGTTTCTTTTCGTCGACACTACTCGGCTGACTCTGAGTGTTGACATTCCTCACCTTTTTCAAGTTGAGGCACCCATTGAGCAACATATCCTCGTCTGGCTCCCATCGCTGAGCTTCTCCTACTATCCCGAATGAACGGACGTAGCCATTCTTCTCCAGTTTGGCCATCTTAGGGTCCGGCTCTGAACATTCACTAACAGATCTTAATTGTTTCGCTTTAAAACTCAAATCCATTGGTGCTTCTACGCAGTGTGGAGCGGGTGAAGTGCCAGGAACGTTGGCTGCAGACACTTTTGCTTTAACTTGTTCTTCAAGCATGGCACGAACTGAAAAGGTGAGAGGTTGAGATTGAGAAGATGACGTGTTTGCGCTAACTTCTTGAGCCACATTCGTATTGCTGCTGTCTTCACTTTGCGAACCAAGAGGCATCCGAGACATTTTGCTTAAATCTAGTAAACTTTGAGCAATTTCTTTCTCAAAACTGGCATTTTCGTTATAATTCTCAGGACTTGAGCGTGTGTCTCCATCCTCGCCTTGGGAGTTGGAATCTGACTCCATATCTTCGTTATCAACACCGTCATCGTCGTCATCAGAATCATTGTCGTCCGTTGTATTCGTGTCCGAAATTGAGAAACTTGGACCAATCATTGCCAGTGAGCGTGAGGAGTTCGGGTGGATTCCTAATGAACTACATTTTTTATGGTGAGATTTGGATTTTTGGTGCTTTGTTAAATTTCCTTTGGTCTTGAAGCTATATATGAACAAAATTATGAGCATTAGCTTCTATATGATATTCTGTAATCGTTCATTAACTGTCAATCGTTAACGAACACAGTCATACGTGGAAATACTAATTTTTCCAGGGGGGTTCTTAGGGCCCGAAAATCGGTCCTTCCAGGCCCTTCGGCCTGTTCAATTCCAGACCCCTCCTTCCCCGACCTATCCAGCAGTATTTCCACGTTTGACAGTACAATAGAATGGCCATCGATTCAGAATTACTACGTACCTAAAGTTGCACAATTTGCAAGTATAAGGCCTTAAGTCGGTGTGTGTTTTCAGATGCTTTCTTAACATGGATGGCTTTTTACATCGGATTCCACAAGCCTCGCAAACATAGCGACCTCGACCTAGACAGAAAAAACAGTCATGAATAGTATTGATTTGGGTCTTTGTTAATAATAAGAATATGAAGTGTAATTTTAGACATACAAGTTTTCTTACCTCTGCCCCGTACATAAGTGTAGTCCTCGTTGGATTCGAATCCGCCCTCCATGATTCGAACTCTGGGATTGTCGAAGCGATTCATGACGACAGGCGACAGGATGGAGGAATTTGTACTGTTGTCCTCCGGAAGTCCATTGGCCCCAACGGCACTTCGACTTTGGTTGATTGTCAGCGAGAGAGGCTGCTCACAGGAGTAGTTTCCTGCCAGGTTGGGAGTGGCCGTGCTGGTGTTTCTGGAGAATGAACTACTGGACTCATCTGCACTGGAAGATTCGGAAAACGAAGTTGCTGCTGTTGCTGCGGAAAGATTGGGGCCACTCCCGCCGCTCTTGACGTTCGTCGAAGGCAGATGCTGGTAACTATTATTGCTATTGCTCCCGCAACTATTGCTGGGTGGTGAAAGACATGCTGAATGGACAAGACCGTTGGACTTGGTGACAAGGGACAATGGTCCGGTTGTTTTCGACATGTTGGTCCAGGAGGATTCAGGCGAAGTACAAGCTCTTGAAGACGGAGAAATGGCAGCTCTGACGGAAGTTTCGCTATGACTGGGACTAGGTTCTTGCTCTCGTTCAGCGTCGCCGGGAAGTGCTGGAAGGACGTCAATCTTCCCTCTGGGGAAGGACTTACTACTGTCAACGGGGGAAGAAATGGGTGCCTGTCTCACAGGTGAGCTAACAGTTAATGTATCACAACCTTTTCCAAGGGCAGATGTATACAAAATTTTTGGACTTTTGCGTCCATTCACGCGAGAGTCATTGGTCGATAAACTTACGTCGCCTTCCTTGGACTCCGATGGTCGAGGCTGCAATCCATTCCAATAGCACGTATAAAAAATAAGTCAGTCAATTCCAATTCAACATTCTAAGCTATACTCTCATTTCATTTATATCACTATACCTGCCAATTGGAATACATGGAAAGTTTGGAATCTGTGTCTTGAGGAACAAACATCGGTTGGGCCTTAAATAGGCAAGTGTAGCTGGAACGAGTGGACACTTTAAATCCCAGATATGTGTATGCATTCCCTGAAAAATATAATAGGCTCATTATAATCATAAATTAGTATAAATATTAGTGGATATTAAGAATTGAAAAATTATCATATACTACGTAATAATTGGGAAACTTACCGTTGATACACATCTGGTTGTACTGTTTATTGCCTCTTGGTGTATCAGGACTGGGTAGAACGGAAGGTTCTGTTAACTTTGATAAGTTGCAGTTGGTAGGCTTCAAAGCGAGGAATGTTGGTCTTTTTGGATTGGGATTTGAGCTTTCCAAGAGTAAAGGAGATTTGTCGGAATTTTCGGTGGAAATGTCTCTACCTTGATCAGCTGCCGTATCACTATTTGGGGACATTGAAAATTTTGGACTCTGGGCACTGTTAGACGGGTATGGCAGGTGGTTGGGATTAGGGCTCATAATCACACTAGGTTTCACCTTATCAACTTGCATTTTATTGCCAGCGAAAGAAAAATCTACGGGGGAAGCTCCTCCTTCTACAGCTTCCATCTGACTATGAAGTTTGGCTTTTCTCGGAGATTTTCCTCGACTTTTGGTAACTTTAAGGTCTATCACCGAACAAGAGTCATCTTTTGTGCTAAGAGCCATGGGTTGATCGTTTGAAAACGGATCCGTCGAAAAGGATAATTTATTTGAGGAAGCAACGGTTAAAGGTAAAGGCACATCGATAAGCCTACTGAAATCTACAGCACCGACACCAACAGCTGACTGATGAATTGAGCCGGAACCACTTCCGCTCGATTGATTATTAGTCCGAATTGTGACCTGAGCACCTGATGGTCCGCAATTACTTACTCGGACAGTCATATCTACATCTTGAAAGTAATTTTTGCTGGCAGCAGATCCTTCATTAACGGGTAACTCGGAAACTTCGCCACCACAAAGTCGGGATGGGGTGGGGGACAACCTTCGCCTCTTTTTAGGAACCATTGATGTCGTTGAGCTGGAGCCAGAAAATGTTAAATCTTTTACGCAATTGTCGGGGAAATCGGAAACTGTTTCCAAAGAGGGAGAAGGACCTCCTGCAGTGTTGAAAGAAGGGAAGATCAAACTCGAATGAACTGGATGCGACGAGTGAGTGGCATTCGCACTGCTGTACCCCAATTCATTCGGAATTTCAAAACAAGGAAGACGTGACGATGTGGATGGTAACTGTTGTAAATTGTGCGTAGTGGATAAATTAAGTGTTTGATTAATATTGTTATTATGATTGGAATTTATTTCGGTTGTAGAGCCCCCACTCATTATCACCACTTGACTATTGGTTCTAGGTGAGTTTTGGTGCTGTTGCCCTGCTTTATTTGCATGGCCCTTAAGTCTTTTATTCAAATGCTCTGGCCACGTTGCTAAAATGGATTGATTCATGTCGACGATCTTTGAAATTCTGTCAACAAGCGATTGTCTACTGGGTATTTCTTTTTCTTTGTTCGACTCTTGTGGTTGGTGGGTTTGGGTGAGAGATAATGTCGATGATGTAACTGGCGTCTGAGATGTGAGGAGTCCAGCTGTTGTCTCACCTGGCACAACAGCAATATCCGTAGAAATTCGAAATTTCGGTTTATACACCACTGACGAGGAATTGGAAGAAACCTGAGAATTAGCAATTGACTCGGAAGAGCTAGTCGAGCTGACTGACTGCCTAGGAGTCAACGGAGTCGCGGAACTCGTGGCCACTGATGAAGTAGAAGGGTATATTTCACTTTTCGAAGAGGTAGTGGAACTATGGGAGTCATTTATCCCGTGCGAGATATCACTTTTTAAATCAATACCATTAGCTAGTGCGGTGTCGCCGTTGACTTTCGAATTTACATTAAGGATACTTTTATCTGCATTAGAACTAGTTGCACTACCAAGCTCAGTTGAGTCGCCCAAAGACACCGGCGTCGATGTCACCTTTTTGAATTTCTTGTGCAGGTAGAAATTATTATTTGGCGAGTTGTAGTTGGGGTTGGAGGGAGGTGCGGGTACCTGCGCGTCAGCTCCGTTGACGTTCATACCGACTACAGGAATCCGCCCATTCCCCCCAATTACGTTATTAATGTGATTATCTTTCGTTTTGATGCCAGGTCCCGTGTTGGCAGCTCCAACGGCACCTCCCCGCCTCCTGTTGCTGGTGTTGAACCGTGATGTGAGGAAGGAGTAGCCGCTCGTGCTGTTGCTTTTCGTCGTGCTGTTCGTCTGACGCTGCACTGGAGGTTCTCGACTGTTTTTCCCTCCACCCCTATGGACACAAACTTTTATTAGTTTTCTCAAGATATTTCTAATATTTCGCCAATGGAAGGAAGTAAACTAATCAACTTAAAATTATTGTTCGGGAGATCTGCTTTACTCGACTTGAGCTCACCATAATCTCAGGTTGTAAAAAGACAAATGAGAGCTCAAAAAAGCCAATGATATTTGGGGGAAGTCAAAAATTTTATTTTAGTACTTAATTATTAAGGCATTTTTGTGACCATCAAATATATATTCACAAAGCCCTTCACTAACCAAGTTATTAAAGTATCTTTATGAGCCCTTATTTGACAATAGTATCATATGAACCATGAATCATGAAATGAATGTGATTACTGATTGCATAGATGCTTAAAGGTAATTTTGTTCTGATTCTGATAATTATAAGCATAACTGCTGACAAGGATATTTGAGTCTGCTCTGCATTATAACGATCTGCCAATTCTGCCGTAAGTCGTTCGTTACTAATGTTTTAAGGGGCTGCCGATTGTGCCGATTCCGTAGATATCGATAATGGGGAATAATAGTGAAAGCAAGCAGTAATTGCAGTAAGTTTGAAACTTTGTAGTCAATATAAACAATAAATGAGCTATTTGTGAGTAGAAGACTGTAAAGGATGTTTCATTAAAGCAGTTCATCTATGAAGCCCTCATTTCCTATGCTCCTCTTTCATCATGTACAATAATCAAACAATAATAGAGAGGTACAATTGCTACAAAGCGCTCTTCCTGGAATGCTCTCTCATTCATCAAATAAATTCATAAACGAATAAACGAAACTAGCATGAACCAGATTCATGATAAGTACATATGAAGAGAACTACATGAGAGCTACATGATGTATATAGGACTAGGACAACAAAAGTTCGGAGTTTTACATGGTTAAATACTCCTTTGCTTGTCAACGTCTTTTTGTGTAAAACATTGTCGCTATATGTTGATACAAACCACTGGAGTAAAGCAAGTACCTCTGCCTGCATACATAAAAAGTCTATAGTTTACCTACCTCCTTATGCCAAATTATTCACAAATATAATATTTTAACTTGTTCATTATTGTTCGTAGACACAAAGGTAATTAATTGAACACAGAAAGTCGTAAAATAGGCCAAACTCTAAAATGCGTCTGTAGACACTTTCCTGTAATAAGAATCTATCACTAACGGAGGATGAAAAGTGAAATGAAAGGTTAATACCAAGTACTAGTCCTATTTACTAGTGATTAGCTCTGTTAAATGAATAATGTCACATTGCCTCACAGTCACATAGTCACATATACACAATTATCTGTAGACTTTGTGACGAGATTAAACTATTAGCACTAGCTGTTGTACACAGACTTCTGTGTAGAGCTGACTATACACAAAACGACTTGATCGTTTGTGTTGTGAGCTAATTCTAATTTTGCCAGGAAATTCTTATCCGTCCATGTCATCCCATCCGCAATGGAAATGAAATTTTCTTTGTCTAAGTATACCAATACAAGTCACTAACTGAATTTCTGAATTGATTAACATGCATATTGTAACATAAACTAGGGACAACAGAGAGTTCTTGCAAGAGTATTGCAATTGTCCTTATGTTATGGTCCTTGATTAGTATTACAACTGTGTGATAGTAACTACTGTAATTAGCATGCAATAGCACTTAAACAGCAATGGAACAGGATTGAGATTTGATATAGAGACGGATATCAAATGAACAAACTCGATGATCGCTATGAACAGTTACTTAGGTTTGGTTGGACTAGCTTTCAGTCTTTATACAGAATGAAATGCGTGTAAAACTTCAAATTAAATGAATCTGTCTTTAAAAATCAAAAATCTCTGAGAATTCAAGATTTTCAATTCATAATACTTTCTTTAGACAATATTTAAATGCATAAATACCAATTTTTGTTGTGCATGTGCGATGTACGTAACCAGGAAAGCATACGACAGTTCATTACTATGCCCCTTTTAACAGACTTCGTAGCTACACATTCATATCTAAGGTGAAGATAGCTCACTTTATTTTGAAGACGGATTAAATGATACCCTCTCTTTAAGTCCAGCTATTATTTAGTCATGCAGGAAGTTGTCTCTTTAAGAACATCGTATATGATTCCTATAAGCTACAAGCAACAATCCAATGATCCAAAATTGAGTGTGAAGTATTAAGTATGCAGGAATATTTCAGATCTCTGTTGATCCTGAAGCGATAAACTATTGGGATCTGGAACGGAATAAAATAACGAGAGAGAGGAAAACCGGTTATCCACATCTCCCTTACTATCTAGAATCTTAAATATTGTAATAGCTGTTAACTAAACAATTATACACGTACTACATAATACTTGCTTTGCATGCATGCATGTAACGTTCGTCGTGAATATATTTGAGTAGAATTCCTGGAATCGCAGACAGATAAAAAAACATTCGTTTTTGCTTTACTTATGTAGTGAATTTAAAATCCTTCCGTTTTTCCAATAATCCAGTCCGAGAGCATCCTCTCTCTTGCTATTTTACTGATTGTGTACTATTACGAATATGTATTTCTTATTTTCCACTAGTTAGAATCAAACGAAGGTTTGCGTCTGCCTCTTCCCTGTTCCCATTATTATTTTCTGCTACCTGTGTGCTACCGTATTCCACTTGGTTTATGATTGCCTTGCTATAACTGGATCGAAAAAGGTATAGAATGTAACGATACAGCAAACAAGTCATGAACGCAAAATAAATACATAATATTACTTGTAACTCCCTTATCCGTATTCTTATCTTGCTTTGCCGCGAGTGGGATTCCGAGAAAATGGCAAATCTCGCGAGGAGTGACTTCACAAATATCGCTGTCACTCCTGAACAACCGCATGCACTCTTTTCACTACTATATAGTATTAAACGTTCTGAAGGCACTTCAACTTCAGAGTGTTATTGCATATTTAACTAGTTTTGCATTTATATTACTTTAACGTGCTTTAACCTACGGATGTTAGTTCAGTTCTGAATTGTTTACATTTAAAATTAAGAATGATTCTCTGAAAGTTATAAATATTCAATTGAAATTTTCTCTTCCAGCGTACTGCGCTACATTTCTTGTCGCTATAAATTCATCTGCTTATAAATAATTTTAACCGTAAATATTTCCTAAGAAATGTTGATGCAACATGGTTTCAAGTGTTTCCAGCAAAAAGACTCATTTTACAACGTAAAACTGAGAGTTCTGATCAAGTAAACAGCGGATGATTTGCATTTCTATCAGTATTAAGTATCTCCCTACTACGAATGATATCCGTCGGCAATTTTATAGACTACAGCACACCATTTAGCAATAATGCAAGAGTATGTAAATTAGTTTGGCTTTCTCTCCAGGTATTTGCTAGTAAGCATTTCAGGTTATCTGCTTTTCATCTCCGTAATAATAATCGGGTATCGTTGGTTTAGATTTCTTGGTCGATAGCCACACTCTCCGTTTAAATGTACTGATAATTAAACTTTTTGTTCATGGAATTCTCTATCTTCGTTGCTAACTCTTCTACTGATAACGAAAATTGTTTTATAGCAGATATGAAAAATATATACATAGTAATTAATTATGTAGGCATACCTGGAACCTCCTCGCCCTCCTCTTGTAGATCCGGCACGCGACGCTCCTGAAATCAAAAGAAAAGAGTTATTTTAGTACTTCTTTAACAAATCAAGGTCTGTACACTCCGAATTCAATACACGAAATTGATAAATTGGAAAATCATATTGCATAAACTATTTGCGTTGCCTTAACCTATACCAATTGGAATAACTTAAATGTGATGAGTATTTACAAATATTCAATGGAATAGCCATAAAAACAGAGATACAAAATATTACTAAGAACTAGAGCCTAAAGAACCCTTGCCTTCGTCTATCCTATTTAAATGCATCCGAGACAGACAATTACTTTGCTATCACTAAAAGTATAAAAGAAAAGCCGGATTTAAACACGTGTTTTCCATTGGAAA
>JABASH010001358.1:0-27035 GCA_019776445.1 Tomocerus maximus | reverse complement strand
ATTATGCTAAATATACAACTTTCAGCTTTAAGGAAGAAATCATTAATGTTATTTAAGACGATTTTAATGTTGTTTTATTTGAGATGAATTTTTAAAATGTATAATTAGCTAGTGTAATTAGTTATGGAAATGAATAGTGGACCGTGTGTAGCTATATAAAATAAAAGAATTGGTGAAGTGGTAGTTATTATTGTTTGTATGAAAGTCTGGAACTGTGTTTCGTGGAGCTGAGACTTAGATTGTAGATGACATAGGAAATAAAGAAATGCATATGGAATATGCACTAAGATGCCAGGAAGAAGTAAAGAGACTGCAGTAGTAGTTATGGGATTATGCACTAGCTATGGTCACTTGCAGACAAGGTAGTACTCGGCAGTAGGCTAGGGTAGTAATAGTATCGAGTGGATAAGATGCGTAGTTTTCGGTATTTTTTGGGCAGAGTGGGGCGAAGGAAGACGGTGACAATGATGGCAACATGATGGGTAGCAAAGGAGGAACGTCGTACGAGTTCCGTGGCCAATGAGAAGTCTGGAAAACAGGGGCTGCTATGTTGACAAACAGGAGTGAGATGAATGGCAACACTTGTATTGAGATTTTAGGATTCTATCTATACACTCGTTGGATACGGCATTCGGTATGTGTGCTGATATTAGATGATAGGAAGGAGAGATACAGATTCAAAAACTACATCGTAGTAGAAGTCTAGCCTTGCTCAAATTACCCTATCTGTCTGTATACTCAATGCTCTATGGTGTGATAGGCATTATACCGAAGAAAGATCTATAATATTTATGTACCAGGCAGGAGATACTACTACGTAGTTGAGTAGTATTTGTGCGGCACCAGTATATGTTGGTATAGGCACTAGAATACCCAGGCCGTGCTGGTGGATACATATGTATACATAAAACATGCTGCTGACTGGTTTGGCTTGGTTTGTTGCTGGGCAGATATAGGAAAAGCCAAGACGTCGACAACTTGAAGAGTATTATCATAGTGTGAGTTGGTCTGTTGGTGTGCTAACGTAGTTCTTCATTTATTTCCCCAAACAAACCAGTAGAAATCCTCCAAGAAAGTAACAACAATCTCAATTGTATGTTATCTGTCTCAACTTCCCTTGTTTAATTAGTACATAATCGCATGGATTCAATCTTCGTCCACTCGAACCATTTACATTAGCCTGTTTTATCTCCAGTTTAACATTTCACCAATCTAAATATAGCATCTGTATTGCACACTTCAAGGAGTCGTTCTCTTTTGTGCTCCTGATTGCTTCTTCTTGCATTAAAAATTGCATTGGGATACTTTAATCGAACTGTAATTGTCATACATTCTACTGACACACTCAATTATTCAAATCCACCCGACTGCAATTACCAAGATATTGTCACAAAGTCCAATTTCCATAATTCAGTCACATTATCCAAACGACTGCGTTCTTCTCCTACACGTTACTCTTGTATTCTCATGGTCATTTCTGTCTAGCATTAAGGAGAATTTGAAATAAACGTTGACTATTATATTAGTGAAGTGTTATTGCACACTGCTGACAACTGTTGAAAAAATATTGATTAAGTATTGCAGTAGTTGAGCCAGTCACACACTAATAACATAAATAGACTCTGTTGTTTACTGTATTGAGTATCTATCACGACGTACCCATGTGAAGGTTCTGGATCGATACTTTTGAAACTTACTGTGCTCAACACACTCTCGGCTTCGAACTTGCTCACTTCTACGGCTTATACCAACAATTTAATAGCGTCATTTAATTAGCTCTTTGACAAACCGGCAATTCTAAGTACGGAAATTAATTGAATTTTATGTTGTGGTAAAACAGCGAGACTTACGTGTACATCACGAAGCCCATTCCATCTCAGATTCGCCTTCAAAGCTGACTCCAACCTGCATATATTGAGACAACCTGACGTCCCTCTGACCATCTGACCACCTTCCAAAACACCAAAACCTCCACTAACTACAACTGCTCTACTCATTTCAGAAGCTTTCGAATCTTCAATCTTTACAGCTTTACATTTTCCTTATTCCAAGACAAGAAATCTGAAAAATGGAGAACGGTATCAAGTATGCTAATGGCGGGGCTGGAGATATGGGTCATGATGAGGTCGTTCCCTTGATCCTGACCAATGGTCATGGACTCGGCGACACGGTCAACGGCGGCGTGGAAAATGGTGCCAAAGGAGTGGAGAAAGCGGTCGCTGAAACCTTTAATCCCGCCGATCGTATCAAGCGGAAGGCAAAGCGTCTCACCAAATTTCTTGCCAAAGAAGTAGTCAATGGAATACCAACTGTCAACTCTTCCCGTCATCTGAAGAATTCCCGAAAACCCAGAAATGGATTCGGCCGAGGGCTTCCCAAGAAAGGTACGTATAAAAATATTATTTATCAGGTCATAACGTTCATGTATATGGCATATGCGTGAGAACTGAGAATATCTGTAGGGAATCGTCTAGTCATGCATAAATATTTAATCATTGAATACGCACTGAGCGGCTATTGATGAGAAGTTCTATCTAAGACGTTGTGCACAGAAGATCATTGAGATTAGAAAAGTAGCTTTGAACTCAATCATATTATAGAGACAAGGTATGCATGGGGAATAATGCTAATCCTAACAAAGGATTTAAAAGGTCAACCCAAAAACCATTATCAGCCCGTAAGCATAAACTGCCCTTTGCGTAATGCTAAAAAGTAGTTAGGGTTTCTATCAATACGTCCAAGATCTACTACTTAATGCTAAAGGGTAGACGCTCAAAGAAGCAAATCAAAATGGTGAAACTTTTACTATTTTCGAAACAAATGGATATGCAAATTGAGTGTGTATGTGTAGTAAATGTAAATAAATCTGTTGATTAGAGTTACCTTAACAAGGAAGCTGATTAAATACATTGATAAGAATTCTGTAAGTAAATGTTAGTTATTTTTCTTTTTTCTATTGCATAAGTACATTTATTTTATTACTTGTAAGTACACACAGACATGTGGACATATCGGTGGAGGTCGGATTAGGTGGCATGACGAAGCGATTAGAATTTTGTTATAAGAATAGGCTCATATTTTGTCTAAATGGTTTATATGTATTGGTTGATGATTGAGACAGTCTATATTCTATATAGACCAAGAACTAAGAACAGTAAACTGTAACTAATGCGGATAAGCAGCGTTTAAACACGACTGATAATTGTAACTCGACTGATTATGTTGTGTAGCTAATTGTAAATACATAAGGAGATAAAAAGCATGAATTCATGTAGCTAGTTGTAGCTACGCGGACATATTCTGTGAGTTTAAGTTTAATTTAAGCATGTTATTTAAATACACCCAACTACTAATTGTACATAATGCCTATTAGGACAAGCTAAATGTAAACTCTATGGGCTTATGGTATTTGCAAGGCATATAGAAGAGTTTAGCCGAGAATTGCAAACATGTTTGTGCCTAATAGCGTCCTATACCTCTTTTACGGTTAGCAAACTATTAGAGGGAGGGGTTATTTTTGCAAATACGAACGAATTTCAATACGTATTGTTTGCATATATACGTGTAAACACATTGGATCTCGGAATTAAAGTTGTCCTAACACACACATTTATTTTTGCTAACGATAAGTACTGTGATATAGTAATATATTATGCTAAGTTGGCTAAGTAGGTATACTATTCCATAGAGTAACCAAGGAAAGGCAGATGATAGGGAAAAATAATTCTGATTTTATAGCAACAATAACAAAGCAGTGCTTTTATGTGTTGTTGATGAAAACGAATGATGCACTAGAGGATGATGTTGAAGCCCAGATTTTTTATATTGAGGTCTGATTGAAGGGTGTGGTCGTTTTACATAGTTGACTACTATTTATTGTTGAAGATGGAAAAGAAATGAAGTGCATTGCCCTTATGTTCTGTCTATCTGGTGGATTGTACTCATATAGAGATAGACGGTGACTAGTGTAGATACAGATAGACTCACGTTGTCTTGCACTCTTTTCAATGGTATATATGGGGCGTAATATCCCATTAGCAGTACAAAACGCTCGTGTGTAAGGTAATTTCAGAATAAATGCATCCTTTGTGTTCCATTGCACATTACAAGATTTTCATGTAATAATATCCTTAGGACGTGAACTGAACTAAAGGGAATTTCTAGAGTAAATATGTAGAGGTAGTTCATTTTTCTGGTTGAGACTTGAGACCATAAGTTAGATATTGGTTAGTTTGTACTCTGTTACTGGCTAATCCACTATCACACACTACTATATTGCTACTACTATTACTTACTCCATATTATAAGTGATACTCGTCTCTATCTGTTTCTGTCCCTACCTAATGAAATAATATCACACAAGGCAAAGATGTTATAGTAATGTGTAGACTTAAGGATAACCATGTAGCTGTACATACAAGCGTAGCGACAGACAGAGCTGGACCGTGTGACTTTGTGAATGCCGTCAGCAGAGCATATCTAAATCTACATGTGTGTGTGGATATCTATGTAGTATGTGTGTGTAAAACCAACTAAACTTCCAACAATTGTAAAGAGTATGGATGTGGACTCTTCTGTGGCAGCCAGCTCTTATTTCATTTTATTTAGTTGCAGTACCGATTTAAATGCTATTAAATACAGTAAATATCGGTAGTTTGGTTCCTACTGACTATTGTACTTCATGCAGATAAAACATGCTTACATTTGCTTATCTTCTCGGCTACAGTTTACTCAGCGTATACTCAAGACCAGGCAATAATAACTCGTGTTCAGTATCTATTTAGTATCTAATAAGTCATGTTCGTTAAACGAACTCTTATGTAACATGAATCTGAATTATCTCTACTCATGTAAATTAGTACTAATGTGTACTGCTAATTAAATATTTAGAGATTTGTAACGTTTTCTGATCCCTATTCCTGTGCATTTCAGAATTTTCCCATCAGTAGCCTTATAAAATGTTGCTGTTGTACCTATATGTGCAAACTATTCCTAATTTCTGCACATTTGAGTTGAAGAATAATAATGCCCGTGCAGAATTTAATTTGTCTGATTCTCTGATTGCTTCAGCAAGTTGCTAATTAACAATAGACACTTCCTGTCCTGCCGCCCAAAGCGAGAACATGTTGAAAGTAGGTATTCTTACGCAAGAATATGTTTTTTTCACATATACATGTAAATGTAAGATATATTTTACATATCTGCTCTATTAACTACCTTGGGCTGTAGACAACGGACTTAGTCTATTAACATATCTAACCATATAACTCTTCTAGTACCTACATTACTATTTTATCCGGTTTTGGCAAGTATTGCCACTTGTTTGCTTAGGACGAACTCTAAAGCTGTATTTCGAAAAGGAGGAGTTAGGTGACCTTAACTATTCTAAATCTTGAAATTTTTGTCAAAAGACCCTTTTCATCGTGTTTGAGAAAGAATATAGGCTAACTATGAAGTGTATGATAAGGTTGAGTTAGGATGCATACCTATATATATTTCGGTAAATAGTATAATTATGCTAATTTCTGTATCATACTATTAGTATCTGCTGGGTAGCTTGGACGCAGTTTGGAGCGGAGATAGCCAGTGCCAGGTGGGCATTTTTCCAGTTTGCGTAGCAGGATGTATGCGTAGAGCAGTTGTCACATTCTATCGTCGGGTTGTTTTACTTGTGGGTTAGTTATTGATATGCATGAATAACTAATAATAATAAGCGCTACGACGTAGTAGGTTTTGTGGCTGTTTTGCGATTAAAGTAGCGACGACAAGAGAGAAGAGTGTATTTAAACAAATATTTATGGTTAGTTTTTTATATTCATGCATGTAACAAATTGATGATAGTTGGGGACAATTCAGTCGTTACAATTTTTTTATATTTAAATCTCCTTGTATTTATAACTTGAGTCTTGAGTAGGGTGAGTAATCGTAGGGTTGTGTTATTAAAACGGACTCTATTATTAGCAGTATAATTGTCGAAGGATAATTTGAATTGAAGAACGTAGTATGTGAATTATCCGTGCGATGAGTAAGTAAACTGCTGTGGCATTGTGGAGTGGCATGTTGTAGTAACTCGAAGGTTTGCTAAACAGAAGTAACCCAATATTAGTGTGGTACAGCTACCGACGATTTCATAGCTTGGAACATTGTGTATAGTAAGGTATTTTTTGCGAGTTAATTGGATACTCTGCTGTGGTAGTCAGTACAAACAAGCACTTGCCTAGAAAAGCAAACTGTAGCATTATTTTATGTGCAGATGAATAACATTAAAAGTATTCATTGGAAGCTACCTAAATACTATCGATAAGACGTAGTAGTGTAGCCTAGGTCTTATTTGCTATCGATCGCTGTTATATATAAATTATATATATGAATATTATTGTTATTCTACTATATTATGACAATAAGTTGGCTGTGTCTTTGTCTACTGTTGTTGTTTGGGACCAAACGTGTTCCTCTCCAATTGCTTTCGAGAAATGAGTCTGATGTGTCGGTTTGCAATTAAATTGAGTTATGAGCAGTTGGGCTGAGACAGCGATACCTACTTTACTTAGATGAAAATACGAATATGATAGTGTCATTCGTCTGATGTACTTTGTGAGTCTGTCTATGCAGAGCTCGTCTCAAGCTTTATGGAGAGAGATGTCCAATTGGTATGTTTACATGATTCTACATGTGTGTAGAGTGTAGACGTTGACTGCAATCAGCAGAGCTGCATTCTGTAATTGCAGTTAATGATAACTGATAGTAGCGATGACATATTTTGCATCTGTGGGACTTTGGTAGGTAGAGCTGCTACTTTGCCGTCTTATTGACCCGTGAAAGAGCTGTTAGTCATTAAGTAGGTACTTACTGTCATTATATCCATCCTGTTCTTTTGTCTTAGTGGTGATGTAGTTCTGTCTGTCTGTATATATGTAGTGTCCCTTGTTAGTTGGATGTTATTAGTTTCCAGTTTGCAGAGAAGTCAGAATCCCCTAATACTGATGATATGTGTTTTTATAATGCATTAGCGCTGTGTATCTTGCACTATCGGAGTTATCATCTGACTGAACTGATTTTTATGGGATAACGGAATAAAATGGGAGAATGTTGGTAAACGGAACGGAAGGGTAGCATGTAATGTAATGTATAGTATGTCATGCATGTAGGTAGGTAGAGGTAGGTATTTATATAATAACATATCTACATATACTGCAAGTACACAATAGAAGTTTATTACTACAAAATGTATTGTAAATGAGTAAATGCAACGCAAATTCATTTTGTGGTAGACAGACAGACTCTATGGGAGGCAGCAAGAGCTCACCAGTAAATAACCAACGAATCAAGACAGAACAAAACAGTCAACCAACAGTTGCATGCGTGTTCATTGTTGTTAAAATACATTTTAATGATGTCAGGGATTTCATGAAATTTTTCATTTCAAAGTTGGATGGACTGAGCATTCAGTCTGGTATACATTTGTATATACATTTTGTGGTGGGTGCTAACTGCAAAGATTTTAAGCAATAGTAGTAATTAATACTACCAATCGCATGCATACTAATTAGACATTATTGTTACAGGTTAGTGTTTGTCAAACCTTTTATTTTCTAGTAGTAGATTCATGTCATCATGTCTACCGACGTGTTTTACACTACTAACATATATTATGACCATTGCTCTTTGCTCACCTATATATACGCATATATCTCCCCACGTAAATCTCAAGTGCATATTAATGGAAAAGTAATTACCTACTAAACATAAAGGACGCAAGCACACTAATGTTGAGACTCAGTTACACGTATCTCTTTTAGTGCTATCGAAATAATTATTTTTGTGACTTGAGTTATATTTATGTGTTTTTATGGTTGAAACGACTCATAATTTCATTTATCAGTGTCTCTAATGGTTTATTATTGTGATTACGGAGGTATGCCGTGTTTATGTTAAGTACATGTACCTATAAATAGTGCATTGCATGATAGGAAATGATGCTAGAGTTTTACGCTGAAAATTTTCTCAAGGATATACACAAACCATGGACATCGCATTTGAACTTTTTAGATGAGATAATGGTGACTTGCGTTCTATTCCGTGTCCAGCATGTGCAGAAAGACGCAGTTGCTATTTAGTATTTCAAGTTGCGGCGTAATAATATTAGATGTGTAACACTCTCTGATCCAGTCAAGGCATGGCGTTTCAATTTTAAAAAGCAACAACAATAGTTGCAGAATTTATATGGATGAGTTGCTGTGACGCTGCAAAAGTAAACTCACCCATTGTTGGGATTAAATGTGAAACATAATCGCAGAGAGCATTATTAATATATAATAGATATACCATACCGATACGAAAGATATTAGAGATGTAGGCACCTACTTGCATTATGTCTCTTCATTGTGTGAGTGTTTTAGACAAAGTGGTTCTCCTTGTAAAAAGTGACCCAGAGAAGTTGAATTTTTATAGTTTCCTCTACGTTTGGTTTATATGCACAAGATATCAACAATCATGTATGTAAGTATATATAATATAAGGATAGCTCGAGCCGTCGTAGACTTGCTAGAGTCGCAGAATATTGCTTAAGGCTTAGCCCATCCCTTGCTTCGTCTACCTGAAATGAAAAATAGTAATAGTAATGAGAGAAGGGCAAGTAGTTCCAATTCCACCAGCAACTAACTACTTAATACTAATAGCAGTATTAATAATGTTACTTTTAGCTGTGGCTTAACTATCCTATCTAGGATTCAACAATAAATGCCTCCATTATTGTTCGCTATGTCTTGTGATTAGATTTCATCGCGTAGTGCCTACTACTATTGCGTTTATTGTTAGTTTTAGGGACATTTATGTGTACATTGTCTATCTCTCTATATTATTACACATGATGCAGTAGGAGCTATAGCTTTTCCAAGTATTATTGTTGTTGCTATGCTGAGTTGGGATGACTGACTGCGACTTGGACGCATTTGCTGAACATTGTGAACATATTGCAGAGGAGAGGAGAAGGTTGATGGAAGAATCCAATCCCCACTTTTCGTTGTTCTGCATTCAGTTGTGGAACGTTGTGCAAGGGGAGGAATATTCTCTAACCATCGCACATAAGTGGCTTTACCAGCACTTGTACATCTAATACGCAGTACGCATACATACACAAAACTTTTCAAACACATGGAGCCTAAAACTAACCAACTTAAATGCATTACGTTACTCTTTTTCGATATCCAACCGTCGAATGTAAAAACGGAAAAAAACCCTGCTCCGAAAAGAAGAGACCAGAAGGGAAGCAAGGGTTGTTAATTTTGTTAGGTTACCTACTTTACTAGCCACTTATTCCTAGGTAGCCAAGGTAGCCTTAGCCATTAAGACTAATCCAGGTTAGACTACCAAAAACTTTTCATCTTTGTTTCCTATGGAACTATTATAATCATGTGTAACAAATAGCCTAGTTATAGTGATATGAAATTTATTAACCCGAATAGGGTGTAAACAAAACATAGACTGAAATAAGTGGTAGTTATTTATGTGTACACTGTCTGTAGGTATACACTTGAGCTGAACAGAGTACTTATTTTTATGATTAGTTTATCATGTTACAGAATATGAACTAACATCTTACGTCTGATTATATTTATAATGGATTGGTGGACATTGAATAAAATTAAATTTTTTCCCTATTCCCATAGACATTAGTTTTCTCAACGTTATGGTAGTATGTAGTCGGGGGAGCTAGCTATAGTGTTTCAAGTTGGACATAAACGTGTTTGGACTTAAAAACTGTATTTATATTCTTATATATGCAAAATATATTCTTAACACTTTGCTTACTGACTTACTGATAGTTTTGTGAACCAGTTAGCGTCTGAAGAGTTAGATAAATGCGTAATAGCCCCCGAGTACACTTCTCTATATTAACAGAAAAACGAGTACCTGACAAGCTGGCTCAGGTACACCTGCTACTTTTTTCTGCCCTTCTTACCATCCTATACAGCATGTATATGCATTTCACAACATGTTTTTATTATACATATGTATGTGAAGTATTATCTACATATATTTTATGTGCACATGATGAAAGGTAAGGTATCCAGTAACCATGCCATAATGCATCCATCCCTTTTCTAAGGTCTTATATACATTGAAAAACAACAATAACAACAACATTGAGAATTAGGTTCTTGTTGTGGTACCACCAACCCAAATGTCCTATTCCTAACTCATCCCCAACATCCGTGCCTCTTCTGTTTGCCAACAACTTGGTTTCAGTTTGAGTCAAGTGAGACCGAATACTTGCATTACCCTAAATTTACCACCATAGTACCTCCGCCCATCATACTACACTTTTTTGCGAATTAACCTCCTCCGTCTTATACTCCCAATAAATAGGATTTGGACACTGGGTTGGGGTATTTACAACATTTTTCTAAAGTTTTCAATTTCCATAGAAATATTTTTTTAGCTTTTTTAAACTGACACTGAAAATTTGTGTGCAACTGCAAGTAGGTATATCTTTTTTATCAATTCAAGTCAATCTCAAATCGTGTAAGTTATCTTAGAGGGTATTTGAAGAAAGAGACTACATAATCTTCGGCATTATACCAAAACAACTTTTGGCAGACTAGACGGTGTGGTAAGTTTTATTTTATACTGCTTTCCTAATAAAACCGCAAGCAATTTGCAGATGTTCTCGTAAGACATCTCAGGTTCATCTTTTTATTAGTAGTTTTATATCTTGAGTTCCTCTATGGTGTATTCTGTTTGGACCTCAGCCATTTGTTATCCAAATTTTGTAATATCTCAAGAAAGTTAAAGAATAGTAGTTAATTGATTCCGTTCTTAGAAATACTCAATTATAATAGCAATACCCCAAACAATGTTCATGGAACTGGATGTGTTGTTGAGATTGAAACGACCAAATTTAGAATCCTTCATGTATTTACCCGCTGGTGTTTACTGTAAACGCATTGACGCAGTTCGTACGCAGAAATGGCTGTACTACGCAATTATGCGTTGTGCGTGACTCCCAAGCTTATGTTTGTTGGGTTCAAAAATAGATAGACGGATAGAAGTTTTCTTCGAAATAGTTATCCCTGAAAGCGAGAGCCCACATGTACATAGTGTTGTGTAGCATGTCCTGTAAACAGTTCGCCTGGTATCGAAAATCTGCAATGCAATGGCTTTGTCTGGTATTTGCTGTTGTTTTCGATGTGTGGGTCCTTGTGCTGCTGTACTCTTCCTATCTTAGTGTCAGGTTCTTCACATTAAAATCTACAACTGCGTAATTTCGTAATCTTCTGTTGGTGGTATGCCAAGTCCGAAATTAAATTCGGG
The DNA here is from genome assembly GCA_019776445.1 of Tomocerus maximus. NCBI lineage: Eukaryota > Metazoa > Arthropoda > Collembola > Entomobryomorpha > Tomoceridae > Tomocerus > Tomocerus maximus. Next base: position 15,722 of record JABASH010001358.1, on the reverse strand, counting down.
GTCCCAATCATCAAAAGCAGCAATCGCTCTATGTTGATATGTTACGTACATCCTATGCTAAATTCTTTGCATAATGCACTTTGTTTGTGGGAATCCATGAGCTTTGTCCTATTGTTTCACAGAAAAGTATCTCATTTCAAATACATTGATCCTTCTATATTGCGAATAATCCAAAAATACGAAGCGATGCTGGCACAGTAAATAAATAAAACGTTACTACTTGGTGAAGGAAAAGGAAAGGGCAATAACTGAGAAAATCGAACTTATACAATGATGGTTCACATAATTATTAATAATATTGCTAAGTAATTGCACTTTATGATTTCATGATGTTAATTACATTTTGTCTACCTAGATTTACATGGCCAATAAAATTACATTTATAAAAGTAGTCAAGCCATCTACTGCGTAGTAAAATAAAATAATGTCATGTATGCCGAACAAGCTTTGCATACTGTACATATTACATTAGATTACATTTTAGAATCGAATGCCAATTTGCCTTGATATCAGGTAGCAAATTTAGGCCTGAAAGTATTAAAGGCTGATAATTAATTGGATCTCGAACACAGAGTGTCTCATTTAATTTTAATACAATTTCAGGTCAAATATTGTCTTACATAATACAAAATACGAATTTTAAACTAGATTACATTTTAGAATCGAATGCCAATTTGCCTTGATATCCGGTAGCTAATTTATGCCTGAAAGTATTAAAAGCTGATAATTAATTGGATCGACGAACACAGAGTGTCTCATTTAATTTTAATACAATTTCAGGTTAAATATTGTCTTCTTAGTCAAGGAAAGTATGGAATTGAATTCAATTTGAGCCTACTGAGTCAATAGCATTTGAAACTTTGAAGTGGTAGGTATTTAGATAGATACAGAGGTATTGTTATGTACTGAGTGCTTAGAATTAACATTTAAACCTTGCATCAGTTCAATTTACGAACTTACGATAATGAAAAGTAAATTAGTTTGACGCAGGGAATTTGCATGTTTACGTAACACTAGGCGATAAATTCTTCTGTAAATAGTAATACGCTACTTTGGCATGAAACTAAAAGGAAAATATTTAATATTGATACTGTCTACGACTGACAAACTAACAGAGATGATGTGAAGATGCTAAGTTATTATTGAGACTAGATGAGATAACGGTCTTCGATGTAGCATAGCGCAAGTGAGAGTGATTTTAGTGCTTGCATGTACAAAGGATGATAATGACGCCAAGTTGAGTAAAGAAAGGGATTATGGCAATTAAGACGAGTTTTTCAAATTTTGAGAATGCAATTGAAGGGAAATGAGGCTGTAGATGATGTTATGTATTAAAGAATATTATAAGTCTGAAATAAGCAAAAGGATAGACACGGTCTAGTAAAATCTAATAAATCATTCCAGTGCCATTCTATTTCTGCAGACAGAGTAGATAGACAGTAAGTGAAGCACTCACGAATAGAAAAGAAAGGATACAATGTCTTAAGCAGAAAACGTAATCTACACTTCTAGAATATCTGATTCTGATACGAAACTTAATATCTTCCTTCAGACAGTGCAATTCAACTGCAATGCAAGCAGTTCTTTGCTTGAGTGGATGTTGGGGTTGGGGTTGAAATGCGAATGCATAGAACCTGTCTAGATTTAGTTATCTGGCTATGCATTTATTTTGAGAGAAGGGAAAACAATACAGACCCAAACAAAATACATGAAATTGATAAGCAAAACAGGAGCGCTATTAAAAACACAATAGGAATGTAGGAAATAATATTCTTTGATAATTGCACGTTTATGGTATAAATACTCTTATTTATGTTTATTATACTGGGAGAGAAGGCATAACTTTGCGCTTTTATTGCTTATGATGAGTTATTATTTTATCAAAGTCATGCCTATTGGTTTTCTTAAAGTACTCAGTCTACTGAATGTGAATTGCCCTCATCCATTGTTAAATTACTAGCTTATGATGAAAGACATCTTCAATTCTTCCGAAATGCAATCTACTATAAGACACCAACTTTCATGCAAATTTTATTAACCCGAGTCTGGGTTGGATAAATTTTTAAAACCTACATGTTCCTAAAAAACTGACCTAACATATAAAGAAGCGATAGTTCATAATAATCGGACAAAAATTGAAATGAATAATTGTGAGTTGGGGCTTAGTATAACTTTAAAACTTTTATCGGAAGGGTAGTTTAGGGCCGTATTATGACCGTCGTCTTATGGTCATAAGAAGACGCCAAGACGCCGTTTTCCATGTATTATCGACGTCTTGAGTAGCCCTCAGAACTTAAGACGAGGTTCATAATACGAGCCTTAGTACTTTTAAACCAATTGCTTACATTGACGTAACTGTAGCATAAACACGCATACCTTGCAAATATATTTTCTCAGAGCTGGATAAGAATTCCAAGGGAAAAACATTTTCTCGCCTATTTCACATTCTTTAACCAAAGGATATGTATAGCTGATTTACCATATTTAGAATTTTGCTGAGAAGAATCCGGTTTAAGACGCGCACTTCAACTTGTCTTTGCCACAATCCATTTAAAAGGAGTATTATTAGATGCATGATATTGTCATACTTAAGATAGCTAGGATTGCATCTGGTATATAGAATTGTTAAGTAAGAATCTATTATGTATACAGTGGTAAGGATGAGTTTCATATTTGTTCTATAGTGAATTGGTTGTAGCATAGTAGTAGTTGGTTAGTGAGCGTTTAGCAATAGTTTTGATTTGACTGCCTCAAGGTCACCTCTGTTTACATCGGAGGAGAACATTTGTATGCAAAAAGGTAACTCTGTTTGCTGATCATAATATCTTTGTGCAACGATGTAATTTAATGTATATGCGAGTACGTCGTTCACATATACAGTGTATGCGCATAAATTTATGGATTTACTACGTATTGTGTGTAGAAATACTAGGGACGGATTATGGATATAATATTCGTTCGTATCACATATGTACTACTCATTGTAGAAATTGCAAATTGTGACTCTTACGATTGTTATAACTCTGCCAAATATATTGTTAAATATATATTGAGTATATAAGATAAGCTATTAGAATATCAGGCATTCATGTATGAATTCCATCAAACTGTATTTTTGCATGAATAAGTACCATGATTTATTTTCTGTGTTCATGTACTGCATTACTTTATTATTTGCATTATATTATTGTGAGGGAGCTTTTGCTTTGCTGGTTCACTGAGGAATGGCGATGAATTCTGGTTATGACAGCATACAAATGTGAAACATTTCGACTTTTCTGTTAACAGTAAAGATTTCTTTTATAGTTCACATTTCCCATATCTTTAGCTTTGCTTCATTTGTTAGGTAATAAAAGCTAAAGCTCGACGGAACTTAACTGCGACTCTGAGTTAACCTACGAAGAGGAAACTACAGAGTTATTGTCTCAGATTGAATTATTGGATTGTAGTTTCTCTACACAATCTTCATGTTTATTTAAGCTCCAATACAATTGTAATTACAGGGATTAATGGCAGGAGTCAGAATGTTACCAAAATATATTACAGAGCTTTGAGTGTACTAGGATTGTATGTAGGCTGACACTGTGTTCCATTTTGAATCTTGAATCTCCGTGTAGGTTTAAAGTTAGCATTAAACTTTTATCAATGCTGAATCATGCAAATGTTTCGTCACTTTCTAGCTGATCAATATTGGATTTGGCATAAAGCAATCACATTAAAATTTAGTTGCGTTTTTATTTCTTTCCGTTAATTGGGTAAGGAATTTTAGAGTTTAAGTCATCGTGGAATGACGATTTTAAAAGGAAAAGGAAGCTTTAATAATATTGCCTAACGCAATAGATTGTACAAAATATTATATGTAGTAAAAGGTTCTACCTACTATTTAGATCATTACTGTATTCTACTATGGGCAATTTTTGTCAATGATGTTGCCATTATCCTCAGAACACTCAGACATCGTTTTAGTCCAGTTTGGTGTAAATATGGTAACTTAAGATTACACTGCCGAGGTTTGTCCTCAGGAAAGGGTGGCATTTAATTTTAGGAGGAATATTTACACGAACTCTAGTAGTTTGTTCCAATATAATACGACATCCAACATGGAAAGATAGATTAGGGCAATAGTTATGTTCCATTAAAAAGGTTACAATGGTGCTTGCTCCTCAAATTGCAGTTTAAATTGAACATAGCTTTGAGAGCATCATATTACTATAAGGTTGCACTGCAAGATTTAGTTTCTATAAGACACATACTTATTGTTAGACCATATTTTTATGGAGAAAGGCTGAGTGCATTTTAAAGGCAAATCCAATCTTGGTACGTAAAATAATGCAATGGTGGTTTTTCTAGTGTAGGTGAACGATGAGCGTATCACATTACAATCGTCTGAATGCTTGTGGATTGAAATAGCAGACGAAACGGACGGGTTAAACTTGATTAGCTGGTATTACTACTTGACTAAAACTCGTACCAGTTGTAAATCTTCCTTTAAAATAGTACATTTATTCGATGGCTAGATGCACGTATGGTATTTTTACTGATTTGGTAGTCTTGAGAATCAGAGTTCTGTCCCTACTTTTATTATCAACTTGTTAGACGGATTGCTATGAGCGCTTTGTGCACTACAAAACTAATGCAAACCCTCGTTTTTTGTTGCAATTTGCCATAGGTATTAATTTGATGACCAAATATAGTAAAATGCAAGGATTATTTATCTTATGGTAGTTTTCAGGTCTGTCACTCTCTGTCTCAAAATCGCGTGTTCCTTTCAGCTTGGTTTCTGTTAGAACGTGCAAATTTAGAAGGTTTCCTTGGTATAGGTAATCGCTATTGCATTGGGGATGGGAGATAGGGACACTTATACATTACAAGAATTTTAAGCTTTAGTCTCCTCTCTGTTTTTGGTGAATTGCAAACGCATGCATCACCAGGTCATTGTCTCAGATTTAAAAACTTGAAAGTACTAAATAGTGTAGTGGGACAGTCAAAAGACCTAAAATTGAGTGCTTTTAAGAGACATGACATGACGTCACAGGCTTATTTTGGTTCATCTGTATTATTTATGACCATAAGTGTATGTGCAAGCATCAGCATAAGTGTATAGGACATTGATGATGCATATTGTAATATCTCTTAACTTGTTCTGCTATTTTTTGCGAGTAGTCTAAGTCTTATAGATAGACTACTGCTGGGCATTGGGCTTGAATGCTGTACACGGACTGAAAAAGTTGATCCCTTTTGCTAAAATGGTGTTCATATTAAGCGCAAAGGTACTAACAAATACAGTAAAAGGAATTTTCCCTATCTATAGTTATTTTATGAGGCTTTGGTAGATAATATAATGCAGAATAGCTAAGTTTGGTATTGGTAACAACTTGTTTGCCCCAAGTGCTGTTCTTACAACTAGAGTAGGGAACGACTCCAAATTTCAATCCAAACTCGTTACTATTGTTTTTGCATTTCTTTTTTATAAAACTATTTACGCTTGTAAGAAACTATTTTAAAATTTTAGAAAATTTTATTCATTGTGTCCGAATGTGTCACAACGAATATATTTAATATAAATTTCTTCATTTCCACTGCATAAACACACAAAATATTTACTACTAATTCAGCTTTGAGCATTATTTTAGTAGGTTCTCCCTAAAGATGCAGTCTGAATCCGTCAGAATTAATTTCTGTGAGCATTCATTTCCAGACCCACCTCTATTTTATTTGTATCTACTGGTTTTTAACAGAGAACTGTATGTACACTAAATACTAGTTATGTAGTTTGTAGTAGTGATAGATATATAGATAGTTAGATGTGTACATTTCGCAATTCGCATTCATTCGAATGGATGTTTGGCAGAAAGATGAGGGCTTTTAAATCATGACACAACGATGCGTTCAGATGTCAATGACCTGGGATAGTAGTGGCAAGAGATGTATTGTCAAGCATTGATGCAATACGTACTACATTGCATCACCCCGAAGCATAGATTGGGAAAGGAGGTCGAAAGCTGTTGAATATATACACTATAATATATTTAACGTGTATAATACTATTATGCGCTCTGGCCATAAGATTTTGCATTATAGCGAGTCTTATTCGCATAATACGTCAGCATTACCAAAGCTGAGTTATGTCGTGGCTGACATAACAATAACTAACATCATATTATATTATTATGGACGTACTTACTCTGGTTAATATTACGAATATTGATTCTCTACTGCACACTCTAAATTACAACTCCACACAAAAGTACACCAAATGTACCATACATGTGTACACAGGTACTCTTACTTACGTCCACTAGTGTTACATGCAATCCTTTTTTCGGGACCCGAAGGCCAAACCAAAATATATTCGACAGCAATGCAACTCATGTATCATGCATGCGAATACCATGACCACTCATTGTTAATTCACGGTGCCTGTCTCCCAAATACCCGTTAAAATGCTCGATACCCTACTTTGCATTTACTACCAGACTAAAATCCGACTTTTTGATGTAATTTTCAAACTCGAATACATTTTACTTTTGCCTTCGGATCCCGAAAACAGGCATCATAGCAGATATGTTCCAAGGCTGTGTGTTTTTCAGTTAGACAATTGTTATTTCTTGTCGTATCTGTAAGTTTAGTGTGTACAGTGATTTGATTTGGTTGGACGTTGAGTCGGTTGCTGGTGTGCCATGGCTATAGAGTATTGTCACCTATTAGAGTAGGCGTAGATACACGACTTGACTCCAGCCACAAAGCCTCACAAATTGCAAACAATTTGTTGTTTAGTTAAGTTGAGGTGAGTTTACAGTCGCGGTCGATCTACTATAAGTGTCACTCTAATAAAATAGATTGATACTAACGGCTGTAGGCAGGTAGGCAGCTATTTATCTCGACACGAGTGATAATAAATGTATAACAACCAGTAAAAACTATTTATATTATAAACTTACTTCGCTAACTAACTTTTTTCTTGATAACTTAAATTATTTCAATTGTTATGAAAGTACAATTTTTCCATTTCAAAGATAAGAGTATTTACATAAATGGGTAGACGGCCATTTTGGGGAAATAAAAGTTATATACGGGAAACGGGACATAATCTAATTAAATGCTTCTCTCTTGATACCGTTTCCTAAGAATAAATATTCAATTTAAGCTTTGTCTTTCCAATTTCCATGTACGCACACTCATGACATTATCAGTGCTTTTGTCATAATGCTTTTCCAAATTGGAGGAGCATATTTAATTCCCATGTTTTTAATCCAATTTCCCTGAACTAATGAATAGTAAGTACCACTCTCATTTTCTGAAAGCTTTGGTTGTGCAGTATTGCCAACAGACTTGTAGGAAGTCTATTATTCCTTTTTACGTTTTAGGAAATATTAAACGTTATTTACTATTTAGGTACATATTGCTTGATGGGTAAATAACTAATATTTCAATACTAAGGGAAATCAAACGTTCAATGTCGCCGTACTTTGTACAAATATATTGAAGTAGCAGTGTTATCTATAAGAGGAAGCTAATGAATTTTATCATTTACAATTTACAACACCGCTCAAATATTATTACAAGGCATATAAAACGTAATTGTTTAATTTAGATAATTTTCCTTAGTTAGGCTTATATTTAGATAATTTTCCTTAGTTAGGCTTACATTTAGAATTTAGCTGGCATAAACGTAGGCGTAGAGTGTACTTTGTAAATTGCATAAAATATATCTAATACACTTAATACATAACTCAGTTGTACTACACGTTTAGCTGACCATGCATTTTTATGCTGAATATTACTGCTTGGTCACTAGGTGTAGGCCATGAAGACATGTTGCTAGCAACGTAGCAACACATAGTTATGCTACGTGTAAGTATTCAAGGCTATCGGTATTTGTTTTGAATTTCTCTTAATTTGTTTACATTTATGCATAGTAACCTATAGTCATAGTTACTGGAATGACGTCTGAATTATATAACTTTTTCTATTCCTTAAAATAATTGGTGCATCATTACTGCCATATACTGTATTACTCCAATATTATTACTTTGGCGTATTGCTTATACAACTTTTGCGTATTGCTTATATAACTTTTGCGTATTGACTATATAACTTTATGCGTATTTCTTACATAAATTCGCACGTCATTATTGCCTTAACATTGTATAACTCTCAGAAAAGTGCATACACACACTAGTATAGAATACACCCAGAAAATGTTATATTAAATGATTACTGTGATATGGCCATTGCTGTACATGCGGCTAGCAGAATAGAAAAGTACACAAAGAGCGTGATAATATTGCCATGGCATGAGTTGCGGTGGCTTGGCAAGGTAGGTACTTATCCTGCATGGTTACAAAGTAAAAGTCAAATTTGGATTTCCACGAATTCCTATATCTGATGGGTGGTGGTGCATTTTTACAAACTCTGAGAATGACATAATGAGAGTGGCCAACAAGTTTAATTTCCCTAAGATGAAAGAATGCTATAGTTGTATTTGTAATAGCATAAATATTGCTAGGGTTAGAAAATAATAAAATTTATTGGAGAGTCTAGCTATAAAAATGGATGAAAAGGTAGCCAGTGGCGAGTTTTACGATTCGGTGGCAGTGAATGGTGGGGAGAAGGCTGGGAGAGATAAAGGTTGGTGTAGGTTTTAGGAGAATCGGAGGGCGGGCGGGTGATGTGTTGGGTAGATATTGGTAGGTGAGGTATCAGAACACGCCAAACCGGAATAGGAGAGAGTCTTCTGCTCTGTTGGCCTTGGCATTGAATTTTGTCGGACGAACGAAACGGAACAGCATTTCTGCAGTGTGACTCAGTGGCAGTAGTAAAGTTCTATGATGTTAACTCCATGGTGAATGGATTGGACGTCCCGACGAGTCGAGCTACGTTTCTATGTGTCAGGGAGACTAGTCGGTGGAATGGGTAGGCGAACAACTGGTTATATAATCCGCAAATACAATACGTAATTGTGTAGAGGTCAGCTAAGGTCACCCATTTACTCTGTCCAGTGTGTAAGGAACTTCGCCCTCGGATTATAATTGCAGCATTTTCTTGCATACTATCGCTAGTTGGTCTCTCCGAGAGTGGTCTGAGTGCGATGCGGCGTGTCTACGACTTAGGACGACGTTGCTATGCAAGATGATGTAACATTTGCTTGGCTACGCTCCTGCCCAAACTCTGCTACGCATATTCTGCCAGTCTGTCAGTAGTGTGAGCGTGTGCGGCTCCAGGCATATTATTCGATGTTGCTAACTGCAAATGTGCCCTGAAAATCCTTGCTTTGCCCTTCGTTCTGCTCATATTGATCTTCAATGAGAAATGTTCCATGAATGTACACAGAGTACTACTAAGCTGTACTTTCCGAACTGATCGTGCTCTGCACTCCAACCAAGACTCCAACCATCACATCACTGTATCTGGCTTATATTATGCTTTCCCATCCTCTGCACTATACAGAGAGAGTTCTCCCTGTCTGCCTCTACACAGTCTACAGAGGGTACACCCTTCTATAATGCCCATTCCACTTGTGTGAGAACCTAGTATCTATTTGTTTGCGTTTTTTCATGTTGCAGTTGCTGCAGATAAAGTTATGTGAGTTGTGTAGGACAGATATTATTATGGCAGGGAGGGTACATGTTGAAACAGACGAGAGGACACCAGAGATTCTTCGTCCCCGTATGTATGAGACTACACACTTTATATAACTCTCATATGGATCGGACGAATGCTTAGTGCATTGCATCTTGCATCCCTGTCAGAGGACTTTGGGAAGAGCGACCGTGCAGAGGAGTCGGAGTCAGGCCAGGTCAGTCAAGGAAATTCAGCGAATTGCGTTTCAGAGAGAAGGCTGCTAGAAACGGCTCCTCTGTCCTCCGAATTATTTCGATATCCGATTTATTTGAAATACAGTTCTTGTGGTGTGCACCTACTCTGTCGTTTACTTTACCCTGTGCAGTGAGACGACTTAGGGGTTAGCAGACGGACTAGTACTTATCACATTTATTTGGTCCAACATTTACATACTGTAATTAGTATTGTTTGTTACTCCATTCACTATCTCTGTCATCCACAAGAGTCCAACTCGAGTGAGATGCCCATGAAATACATCTTATCAATTCGCTAAGCATTTCTGCAAACCAAACCACAAGGTTTAATGAGTAAACAACAAGATAAGCTCTAATTGTAAACATTTCTCTCTCAAAAACAATCGACAATGCAACATTGCTAAACGAAACGGAAAAGTGACAGGCTAAAAATAAATGAAAACATTGATAGACTGACGAATACTTTGTTTCGGTGGTAAGTTTTCCTATCTCATACATACTACCAATGTTACAATGTATAGCATAATTGAGCAACGCACATTATTTGATGTAGATATATGTATATGTAAATACTTTGAATGTTACAACTACGAAAACGTTTTAGGTATATTCTAAATATAAATGTCACTAATAACAACGCACTCAAATATTCCGATGTATATTTAACGTTTCTATTCCATGCAAATACTAAGTAACTACAAATTTACATGGAACTACATGTATTTTTGAAATATCATGTGAATGTAGTAATTGCATAGTGAGTCATCCATACTATCAGGGTACCTACATCAAAAGATAAAATAGCTAAGGAAGTGATTATGCATATGCCATAGAAAAGAAATTCTCAGACCTCATTAGATAAATATATAAGTAGAAAGGATAATTCTCCAGCTAATGGCAATTTCAATTTTTTTGTTTCTAGGCGGTGCTGGTGGAAAAGGGACTTGGGGAGCGTACGGATCTGAGCTTAGTGCTGTCGGAGCATTGGACTACAAGGATCCCAATTACGACTCTGAATCTTTGGAGAACGGAGATATCCACCTTGAAGCAATCATTCCCGAAATGTCTGACGAAGAAATTCAGGTAGCTGACAGAGGCGGATTTACATAATGAATGAATGTTCCTTTGTGGGAAATAATGTAATGAGACTAAATTAAATTTTGGATTTTAGAAAAATGTGGAGGGAGTTGTGTTGGAGTATTTTGAACATGGTGACACCAGCGAGGTGATCGCCGCTTTAGATGAAATGAATGTGGGCGACAAAAAACACAAAGTGAGCTTCTTTGTTACATTTTTATTTAAGAGACGGTGGCCCTGTCATTACGGTGTTCTGTATTCTGTATGATTGGGTTTTCCGATAGATAATTATGATAGCAGTGGAAGCTGCAATGGATCACAAACCATCTCATCGTGAAATGACTTCAGTTCTGATCTCAGACTTAGCAGAGGAAACCATTTCCGCAGAAGAAATTGCCAAAGGTAAACAAATAAAAGGGATGCTTTTGAGTAGATTTAAATGAGCGTCTTATGAAATGGGAATTTGATTGTACAGGATTTGAAGATCTTTTGGTGAACTTACCGGATTTGATTTTGGACACTCCAGATGCTCCTACTATTCTCGGTAATTTTATTGCTCGGGCAGTGGCCGACGACTGCATTTCCGTGAACTATGTTCAGTCATGGAAAAATATGGCCCTGAATGAGCATTCAAAGTAAGTACAATATTCCTACTGGAAGCGAAATGGAAAGATGTTTCTTGGGATTTAATACAATTGATGTCTTGACAGATCTGCAATGGCCCACTCAATGTCCTTACTGGTTGATAAAATTGGAATGCTCCGATTGAACAATGTGTGGGGAGTCGGCGGCGGGGCTCAGCCTGTTAAGGCACTCAGCCGTCGCATTTACATGTTACTACAAGAATTTCTGTCTTCGAATGACACAACGGAAGCTATGCGTTGTTTGCGCGAATTAGAAGTTCCACACTTCCATCATGAACTTGTTTACGAAGTAATTAATTAGTAATTAATTTTAAATTGCGCTACTTTTCAAATTCAATAATACTTTGCAAATGGAATAATATGTACTGATTTTATTAGGCCATTGTAATGGCGTTGGAAGCAATGTCTGAGACTGTTGAAGATTCTATTTGTCGCTTGCTTAAGTCTCTCTTCAATTCTTGCCTGGTAACTCCGGATCAAATGCAACGCGTAAGTATTTATATATTTGGTTTGATGATTCAGTTATGCAATTAGTGCAAATGTAATTTAATTGGGACTTATCTATTTCAGGGGTTTTTCCGCGTCTATGAAGATCTTCCAGACATTTGTATTGATGTCCCAGCAGCGTATTCTCTAATAGAGCGCTTTGTTAACAAAGCACAGCGCCACAACTTTGTGTCTGAAGACGTTGTTCGTCAAGTTCCCGTTCGGTAAGTGATCTACTATCTTTCTACTGTAACGACTGTCTCGGTTTATGGAAATTTTCTGTCCAGTTAGGAATTAATTGATTGTGTAATGTTTGCAGTGGTCGCAAGCGTTTTGTCTCTGAAGGGGATGGAGGAAAAGTCAAGGAAGAGAATGTCGCATAACCTTCCTACATGTTCGCAGGACTGGCACTCATGGTTACGAACTGGCTTGATTACTGTCCGACCGACTTCAATCTACTGTCATCTCACATATTATCCAAGAATTTTATTGTATAACGGAATCGGCGAATTGTTTCATTTATAAATATTTATAGTCATGCATTATTCAACTATTATGGCTAGTTAATGACGTAGAAAGCGACATTTAACAGAACTGTCTGTTAAAATTATCAAACATTTATAACATGTAACCTGTGAGATTACAGTTTATATACAAACCGGTTTAATAGTATTTATGATTAATTATTGATTTACGTATCAAAATTATTTCAAAAATGTTTCCTGTCGAGAACTGATAAATCTCACAGGAGACTTTGAAGTAAGACTGAGCCAAATCTCAATCTTACTTTCTGAATCCTTTCCCACATTTTTTGTTTTACAGTCAAGGTTATGTTTTTGCTTATGTTTTATGAGGTATGCGTAAATTTAGCAGTACATTCTAACTTATTGGCTCGTTGGCGACTTGGATGTGAGTTGGCATCTCAGCCAGCCACCAAATTATTCTAGTTTTAAATTGATGAGATGAAGGACACGAGGAGTGATCCTGTACAATTTCGAAAAAGGATTTAAATCCTACTAGTTAGCTTTCTTTGATCAAAACAAAAATGTACCTAACATTAAACTCAAAGTATTGGCTACCTAATACCCCAAGCAATCAAGTGTGGGCGAGTCATTAAAATTTTACGCTAAATTAAAATTAAACGGAGATGTTTTGTATCCGTGTCTATATAAATGACGTGAGTGCAGTAAAAATTCGACCGACACTGTGTTGTTTCGATGAGAGCAGGAAATTTACAATTGTACTGTATGAAAGTTGATTCCAGAGAGTGAATTTGATTGCGGTGTTTGTAAGTATATAGGATACTAAATACTAGAGTACATAAGTATAGATAAATAGGTATGTCAGTCACTTGGGCTCTTTTTGAGCTCGTGATGATGTGGTAGTTGTATGCAGAATGTGGTGATCTAAAAGTAACTGTTGCAATCGAAAGAAACTACTCGTATATTGAGAAAGTAAATAGTGTGTTGATAGTCATTACGATGACCAATTTACGAAGTTTGTCACCATCATCATTGATATCAATTTATTGTGAACTGTGAAGCCATTTTTCGAGAGTGAATTAAATAACAGAGTGAACTATAGGAGCAGACATGGTACCAATCACGACGCCATACCTCAGGTTCAGATTCTTAATTATCATAAATAGGGATTCGTAAAAAGCAGCCATAAATTACAACTGAGTCCTCTTACACGTTTTATAGTAGGGTACGTTACAATTAGTTAGTACGTAACATTATGCAATATACAGGCACCGGACAGACAAAGTTACTTACACACCTACCGTAGAAAATTAGAAATTTTAGAATTAGAAACCAGACTACTCACAAACAAATCGCTATTCGGGTACATTCACTTCAAAAAATGGATGTTAAATATTAGTGCAAAGTTTATATCGAGTACTTTTCCAGCCTCAGTCGTGTATATGAATGGATTCTAGAATACTGTAGTTATTGTTTCTGCTTTATGTTTTCCTAGTTACTATACTATTTTATGTACCATCTCAATTGTCAAGAAAAGCTGAATTTACTTATTGTTACATGAAATAATTATGTATCATTACACCATGAATCGAGAATCATTACTGTATTTGATGTCAACTGAATATTTAAGCTTCGAGGACCAAATTTATTATGTTCTTTTCTTTTTCATTAGTTCAAATAATAACTATTGAAAGAGAATGGATCAGTCGCACGTGTGTTGTGAACTTTTTTGTTCAATAAGACGTTATATGGCTTCTTATTAGATCCTGTGTTTACTGTTGTTTACCTTGGTTTGCATTTTTTCTTTCCAATTACTTCACAAATTCATTTATTTCATCCGCACCTTATCTTTTCAGTCTTGTCATCTATTCCTCAGCATATTCGTTATTCTTTGCATAGTTACAAATTAGTACATTAATTTCGTCAGCATAATTTTTTCTGAACCTTATCATCATTGTTCAATGTTTAAGTGCAATAGGCCCAGCTTTACATACATTCCTTTCAGCATAATGTGCACATACCGCGTTTAGGATTCATTGCCCTACCCAATGTCCAAATTTCTTACAAATGAAAATGATTTACAGAAACAAATTTTTACCATTTTCAAGAAAAAAGGTTGTCTTATAAAATTCATCATTCTCCTTCAAAATAGTAAATGCATTAACTTGCCGCTCTTGGGTGCGATTTTAAAAAATTCTACCAGAGATGACTATAAAGAAAAATCTGTTTATATATTCCGGGCATTTTGCACTACCAATATCCTCTTTTTGAAGATATTGGAAAATATTAAAAACAGCGCAAAGAATTTGACATTTTTTGTAGTTATCGAAATTTGATCCGCTTTATCAAATGTAGCGCTTACACCAAGTTTTGTTAAAAAAATGTACTTGATGAAGAAACATGACTTGTACTTGACGATAGGCCAATGGATGTGTAAACCTAAATACGTACCTTTGTTATTACAGACCTAAAAATCTTCCATGTCAATCCCCGTAAAATTTTATGTAAGACTCAAAATTGACAAAAAAAAGTACAAATACGGGATTGAAAACCACCAAAAATATTATTTAACGACAGGCGCGTTACATACTTTCAGAAGGTACCCAGTACCCACATAGTATGACGATAGCCGGGTCTTTATCGTATCAAACGTTGTATTCCACCCATTTGTCACTTTTTCTGTCCTTTAATAGATACAATTATATTGAATACATAAAAATTGCAGACAGAAGAGTACACTCATTTCAATGTTAATCATTAATCACGACTCGACAGCCACGTTAATAACTGTTTAATCATAAGAACATCTTGAAAATCTGTTATTCCGAAAAGCTACACAATTGGTCACTAACGAATTTTTCTGCTCCTCTACTATCTGTACCTACTTGAAGAAAATGTTTTCTGTAGATGATATTTCAGGTTAGTATTTTTATGAATGCGTCTCAAAGGTGTATCTTCCGACTATTACACGATTTATTACACCACGGACACAACTATCCAACTATTGAAAAACTCTTTACAAATTTAGCAATATATATTACATAATTATTGGGTAAATGTTTTGTCATAAAATTTAGATTGCCCGTAAAAACTTTTGATGGTATTACCCAGTAAATAAATAAAACCATCTTTAAAAAATACAATATTATTGCTAGGAAATTGTAGCAATTGTCACATTTTTCAAATTGAGGAAATGAAAAATAACGATTTGGACA
>JABASH010001357.1:0-27042 GCA_019776445.1 Tomocerus maximus | reverse complement strand
AAGCATGGCGCATATTATCATTTGGCAAATATTGTGATGATTGGAATCTCTTGAGGGTGTATGCAGTTACTGTGTGTCTTCGTATAAGAAATACTAAGATTTTTATAGGTTGCTGATAAGATGCTAAAATAAGGAGTGTGTGAAAGAATATCTATAAGAGTAGTCTTACGTGAGATTGCATAAGTACCTTGGTTATATGCTAACTGATTAATTAGACAAAGATCTCTCGCACAATATATAGCGTACACAGTCTGTTGCTTTCTACGTATCATTTGTTGTGATCAGGTCGATTTCTACATTTCCTTCCGCAAGGAACTGTATGGATGGAAAATGTAGAGAGAGAGACGAGAATGAGCAGGAAACCTCCTGAGCAATCTACGCTAGACTCCACATTGAATAGGGAACTGAGCCAGTTTGTGCTAACCAATAGATTGAGTGAGGCAGTTCAGTCAGCAGAACGATTGTGTACACATTGACAGGGAGGAAAGAGATATAGAGAGGAGAGAACATAATAACCGTATGTAGTAAATAGCAGTAGGTATATTTATTCCTGCCTTGGTTATGTTACCCTTGCATGATTATTGGTATAGAGTGTGTATCTGCAGAATGGCATGTGCGTGTGAGATGCAGTATCTCCTGTTACATATAGATAGGTACATAGAGGTAGCTACTTATATTATTATTACGCAGAAGTGCGTAAGTGTGTAGCTAGTTAAGCATAAATGTGATCGTAGGAGAGAGAAATGTTAAGGAAACGTCGCATAGGTAGCCAAGATAAGTCTAGATAGAAGGAGATAGTATATACTAATAAAATTCGGTTTATCTATTCCCCGCATTCGGTTTTCTATTGCATTGACATATAGTAACTCACGTTCTCTGGTTTTGTATGACTCTCGGACTTGGAGTCTAGAGACATGCTGTGCATTATCATAGGCTATTTTCTTCACATATGGAATTGAACTTTTAGGCGTAGGTGGAGGGACATAGAAAAATAGACTTGAAAAGAGACTGGAAGGGAAAGAATGGGAAAAGTCAAACTCTTGTGCTATATTATTTCGGAGAGATAGAGATTCGTTAGGTAGGAGTGAGTAGTATTCGGGTAACATTATTTTCTTAGCCTTCCCTTTCCTACAGAATTGAATGAGTCACTTAAAAGTGTTCGTGTGTTCACTTATTGCCACTCTAGAATCTTATGTTTACCTCCTCCTTATAAAACCATATTGTGTTAGTTTCCCAATTGCATTGTGGTGTCTATTATTATATCTACTTACCTATACACTAATGGCCATTATACATATATATTGAAAACCAACCATAATATAGCAATCCAATCGAGACGAAAGGGAGAAGAGAGTGAAAACGAATGTCAGAGATAGTTTTACTACCTACTTGTTTTTCTGGGGAAGAACACTGAACTTGTGTATATGCGGGTAGTAACTATATACACGATAGTAAATAACGTTAAGTGAATTCACGATGAAACTAGAGTTGCACTAGAGATGAGTTAAATCGGGTAGAATGAGAAAAACGAACAACTTGGACTAGTACTATTTGTCTTTACTAATAAACACTCAAATACTGTATAGGACACTGATAGATTTAACTGGGAACACACAGCAGTGGATTGAAAAAGGTAAATAGAAGTCAAAATTGGAGAGTGGAGTCGCTTTTACTTGCTCGCACGGAGAACGACGACAAACTAACAACGAGATGAAAGAGGAAGGAAGGAAAAGAGTTCAATCCAGGCGGAGATACGTTGTGTACATGTGTACGGATATGTAGAGATACCTACGTATGTATGGAGTAAGTGGTTTCCTTTCGTTTGCTATGATGTGGTGTGCTCTCTGTGTGTACTGAGAGTCGTGGCATGAGTATGAGAGAGACAGAATGTTGAAGGAAAACTGAAGAGAATGAAAGAGGGGATCCGAGCCACCGAACCGACAAGCAGCTGCCAAATCTACTTAAATATTGAACCGGGTTCTCTGAGTTCTACGATCTACGAGTAAACCACCAGTGTACTAGCATCCTTTTTGCCAACCATATCTCCCTGTACTATAGAATGGCTTTTATTTCTATGAATTTTGCTCCGAGTACCCTTATGTTCCCACCTTCATGTACTTTAATTCAATTATATAGCTCAAATTCAGAGATATTCGGAATGCCACGACATTATTATTAGTTCGAACAAAACTGCCGAGTGTGTTTACAAGGACTCTTTAGCCGGAGGAACGTGTATTCTAAATGGAATTCAATTGGAGTCATCAAGAATGCTTTTCCAATGTTTCCAACCTTCCTAATGTGTTTTGATCCTAAGACTTGCTCTACACACGGAAGAAAATGTCACGAGTCACTTGTTTTGATTTGTGTTGACTTCACTCAGAATACATCTATATGTCAGTACACCAGTATTGTGAGTAGATACACCACACCAAAGAAAATAATGCGGAGGAGTTGGGCACGAATTTCTATTTCCATGTTCCTGTCTAAAGCTATCCGCTGGAAATGTTGAACTTGAATTGGACACACTTTGTATACAAAATAAAACAAAACGTACGCTCGTTCTTACAATCTGATTTGACTCAGCTCAGAATTCGTGTTTTCATCCATTAGCTCTACCCAACTCACTCAGTCATTCAGTCAGTCGACTCCAACTCCAAAGTCAAAGCCAAGTTCTTCCCAACCAAAGCCAAGTATAGTCAACTTAAGACAGAACCTTCCAACTTAGAGCTATGATATGCTAAGACGACACGACCGCCCAACTCAATCCCACTTTTTCCTCATTCCTCACGCAGGCAAACCATTATAACTCGACTTGACTTTTGTCGTACACTCCCAAAACATCACTTATAATTTCCGACTCTATACGCGGACCTTAATTCTAGTAAACACAAATAATATGCATTTCTAAGTAATACATTACACACGTGTGTCTATACCACAGATGGAATGCCATGCCAAATGAGCCTTTATTATTATACTATGGTAATTGTGATGTAATATGAGAAACTTGAAGTTGTAAGAGTTAAACTAGCTCAGAGATTCAGGTGAGGGCCATAAAACGTAACCCAAGCCGAGCTGTTTGGAATATTTCAAATTCTATCCCGTTTCCTTCTATATCGCATATGTGTTTATTTATGCCATGCTCTTAGTACATTTCATTAGTTAAAGGAACACGTACAGACAATCTACATTCATAGAAATAGGAATTAAGAAAGAAATGGTGGCTGAATGCACTCGGAGAAATAAACTACCCTATTATAACACAATAACGTCTAAACCAAAAGAAAACCCAACGCGGCAGACGAAACAGCATACAAAATGCATTTTATTTCTCCGGAGCCTTTCTCTAGTAGGAAATAAGCCTGGAGCTGTTTCCAGGCATAGAAGGAAAATACTTCCCCGCATCCTAGATACGTCTAGACATTCCATAAGAACACTTATCCAAGAGCATTGTACTAATGGTGCACTATGCTCCACCATTATAAAGTGTGCAAGAGAAGTCTCTAGGGAATAATTTCCCTCCAAGTCTCCGAATAGATTCGCACTTTCCACATTTAGGCACATTCCCTTGACTCTTTGGCTTCATGTATTTTTAGTGTGTGTGTAGGATGTGCATTTATTTATGGAGTGCTATCTCGGCCAGTTTAGTTTCTTTTCTATATTCCTCGAAACCAACATAAATACAAACAGAATCATGTACATGTGTGCATTTAACATGCCATACATTTCATGATCTCTCTGTTTTCCATTGGGTCAGGTCATGATGGCAAGTTTAGTGTTTGTACTAGTATTTGCTCAAGAATTCCAGCGAAGCGACTTGCAATTTATTGCAGACGTGCAAAATGCTGCAATAGAAACCGACACAAGAAACTCAACATGAGTATAAATGCAATTGGGCACGTCAGAAATGTTTTCTAGTGTTTAACCCTGGATATTTACGACTAAGTATATAAACGAGAGTATGTCTCTCCGTCCCATAAAAAGAATCTTCTCTACATATTGCAAAGAGGTACAATGGTAGGAGGAAAATTTTTGCAACCTTTTACAATGTTATACTAAACAAGATAATTTGTTTTTCTCTAGGAATTATATATACAAAGTATAAGTTTGTGAACTTTGTATTGCAGTTATCGTTAGGGTTCCCGCAGAGGCTCTAATTGTATAATAGCAAGCAAGAGCAAGCCAAATCAACTGTAGCACGCTGTGTATACGATGGCAAGCCAAGGCAATCAAATTCTAGATAACTATCTTAAGCATATAGATGCCGACATGTCAAGTCCACATAAATTTAACGATTGACAAGTGCTAATTATTTCAAAAAACTTTCCCATCTCTTTATTTACGCATTGTTCGTTCGTGAAGTGTTACTATAAGACATTCAATCTCACATATATTGTATTTTATAGCTAATAAACAAAAGGATCGTGTGAATCCTCAAGGATAGTTACCTTCACGGAAGTTTTCTCTGAGTTAAACAAAAGAAACATTATTTTACCTAACACTGCAACCTGCAATTGCATATTGGATTTATTTTCATACATATTGACTCCTGTTCTCGTGTGTATACGAATTATCATAATAAGCTAATTGAAAGTTCATTTAAGATATCTCTTACTCCAAGTACATGAACATACATCAACGACAAACTATTATGTATTAGACATACATGATCATGTATGTAGAGTGAATAAACACGTTTACATTAATTGCGAGAGATAAAAGGAAACACAATTGAAAAGTCGCATCGGGCACAGTAAACTTTTTCAATGCTCAATGCCAGAAATATTGAAAGTGTTAATTTCAACAGTAACTGGTTTGCTTTGTTAACTGCTGTAGTTTTGACCTGATGGTTGTGGCTTTGTTTATTGTTGGCTTGACTTGACTCATTACTATTGTCAGTTGCCAAGTCATGACTCTCATGACGCATGAAAGTGTCATGTCAGTCTATAGACATATGTCTTTTTCTTATGCATGCAATTATCTGTAGTAGTAATGCAATTGTATAGTGTAACTTATCATTTCTATTCTTTTATTTATGAATCATATTTTCCCATCAGCTGACACTCCGCCATAAACACAGCACATGTGTGTTCCTCTTTTTTTGTTGTCACAACTGAACTTAACACGTTTATCTAACTGCCAACAAATATGATACATATAATATATCTGACATGCATAACACACTTTTGCGTTATATACAAATGTGTGAATGTATATGAAAATGGTCTTCTGATATGTGTTTATGAGTATTGAATGGGAGAAGACAGACAATAATTTAGAACTTTTTCCTCACGATTTTTTTTCTTTTACTGTTATTCAGTCATAATGGGCTGACAAAGTATTGTGCAGATTGAGCGGGAGGGAGTCTGTATTTTTTTACTGTGCAGAATGCAAAACGCCTCAGCACGAAGTCAGAGAGATTCATTTCAATTCTCAAGATACGTTGTATACGGTTGAGCGAAAATCCATTTTGAGTTTAATAGACACTATGCTAATATAAGAACAAAGTTTTTCAGATGTTATCCTTCAAATAGCATATTGCTGAGTAGACTCTTAAAACATTAACACTGAGATAGGGAAATGGCAAAGTTTTTATCATAAGGTTAGTTCGCTAAGTATTTATCTCTCTCATTTATAATTTTGCAAGAGAGTGAATATTCAGGGAGATAAACGGAGGGATATCTGCAACATGCATAATAAACAGAGAGCTACTTTATTATGGACGTCGGCTCCCACTCCTAGTATCATTTCACTCCCAACTTATATTCATTTGGGATTCAATTCCATTTTCACAGACTCCATTACACAAGAGACAAGTCTCAACTTAAAGTAGTGCAAGTCAAATCTAAACAGTCGAGAGCAGTCCTTTCATATTTCAAACCCAAATGGTTTCAATGTGCGAATACAGAAATCCTTCCTCGCTCTGTTTAGAGTAGGAATATAGGTTAAAGTACCCACTACCCACCTCACTCATCTATGACACTAAAGGACAGCCTTTGAATTTCCAAACTTTGTCAGGAAACTTCCTCGCCAAGAGTTCACCCGAGTTTAGCATTTAGCAGACAAGAGATGTGCAAATCATTGCTCATTTCCTCTTTTACTTAACTTACTCCATTCCACATTATAATTCCTCACTACAAATTCACCAAGAGGAACACTCTGGTTGTTCTGTATCTGATCTAAAATGTAAGTAGTAGAGAGTCCATTACTTTATTCACTACTCACTTCCAGACGTACATAATATTTCTATTTCCAAAGTTGAGAATACGCATTACCATATTATTATTACAGTTATTATCATTATATTTCATAGCCATAGACTATTCATGAGCGACAGATACGAGATGAGAGTGTACAGAACATTTATCCTTTTACTACTATGCATAACACGCTCTATTATTATCAGGCGACAAGGGATACATTTACGAATTTTTTCCTTCATCTACCCATACTTTTGTTAGTGCACTATTCACACACATCCATCCTATATATTACACACACATTGCATTACTTTATGTTTCCCTACAGCCTCATTTTACCATCCCATTGTATTAGTGCACTGTCCATGTCTACCTATATGAATTCCTCAACCACTTCACTAAACTATCAATATTAACTTGCGTACTGTGATTTCCCTTATTTTCCCCTGGCAATTTATATTATAATCTTTTTTCACCAACATCAACATTTTATAGCTGCATATGGCAATCCTACTAGATTTAAACATAGAATTAAAGCCCAACTAGGCTTTCGACTCGACTACCAACCAGGATACTCTACTAAAATCCAAACTAATGTGAAAAAGATGATAAATGGTGTGATTCATCAATGAAGCTATTATTTCTCTATACAGATCCTCCAGCTATTCACGATCTGATACCAAATGGACAACAAAGGATGGATTTTACCAATGCCCATGCATGAACAATCTCACTAAAAAGAGTAAATCCTAATGGTCCAATACACGATCTGTTATACACAAACAAAATACTGTCTACTCTCTGCATGTGCAATTAAACTGCTATACAGACATACAAATTCTCTTGACACTACTGGACACGTAGCAAAATTTTCTTATACCATATATGGCACTATAAGTAGTACTAAAATCTATATAATTTTGCTGCAGTATAGCCACAATGGCCCATTTGTACTGTATTTCACTTGAATCACAGTAGATTCATTCATCCTATTCACATAATGCGTAGACTCAGCATCCTACTTATCAAAGTCTCTCAAAGCACAATGGTCCACAACTTCCTTATAAATGAACAGATAATCATCTCTGTTTTCCCATTATACTACACATAAGTTCAATCTCGGGGTCAACTGTCAAGTGCAATTATAACCAAGTCTACATTTACAAAGAATCAATTCATGACTTCATTTCTAACTAAAATGACTCATATATTTACTATGAAAAGGGTCAAATGTAATTAACACTTCATAAAGTATCACGCATCTCCACGTAACAATTTCTAAATTGACATCACACTGGAATTTTAATATACATAGTATAACTTCATATTTTTTATTTCATTAACCTATAATATTTTACCATAGAACAGTAGGTGAAAAATCGTACAATGTCTACTAAGTATCAAGATATTTTGCCATAAATCGTAAATATTTGATCTAATATTTATAACAACACACACGGGTCTCCTGGCATTATTTTGTCTAAAATCTTAATGGAAGATACATTTTATAAATATTATTGCTATTAGCATTATTATTTCCTGTTACTAGCTTTGCAGTGATATTTTGGCATAAAAATTACAGCGCTGTCGCACTGGAGGAGTTATAAACTAAAGTTAAGAATAGGAGTAGAAGAAGGGAAAGAATGGAAAGCCTTTAGTAAATCTCTCTTTATCCTCTTCGGCTTAGCACAGACATCATTGCCACTTTAGCGACCTATCTTTATCTCCTTGAGAAGGAGACGAGTGTCTTGTCTTCCCTCTCCTCCCGACCAACCAACATATCTCGCCTCACACTTGCATGGATCTCTTTCCTGAAAAAGAGATCCTTTTAACCCAAAAACACGACTCAAATAAATTCGCCACATGCTGAGAAGTCTGAGTTTACGCAAAACTCTTTTAAAAACATTGCAATCTGAATAGCCTGACTGTGACTGTCTGTCTCCATTGCACTCTCTTTTTTCCTATTACGCAACCGTTGCATTCATTATACGTGTATTGCGTGATTATTGTTAGTATGCATTTAAATCACTATAAGTATCCATTAGAATTTAGATAAGCCCTATAATAACTCTAAATATAAGTATAAACTTATGTAATCAAAATGACTAGTACACTTTGTACGGCAAATGCAATTTTCAAAGCACACAATGTTTTGTATAGTGGAATACACACTCAGATAAACAGGACAGTATATAGTAGTGAGTAATTCAGAGTCGGCTGACAGTAAACAACGATTGTCATTCCATTATACACGAGATTACATTACATTACACCAAGGAGAGTAGAATTAGGAAATAGCGTAAGATATTTTGCATTAAATTAAAATCCACAGGCTTAACGCAATGCATTACAGCCTCATCTCATTTCCAACTGGAATCTGTCTCTTTTATCTAGCACTTTGTGTGTACTGCACTTCTATTTGTATGTAAAAGGGTTTGTTGGAGTTCCTATGTCGTATCCAGTTACGTCAACCTATTATATTAACTTTCGACTGCTATATATGCGGAACAAAAACTAACAATGAGATTTCGACTAATCCACTGTATTTACACGTATATACACGTGTGTAAGTGTGTTTGCGAAATAGTAGTGGGTGAAATAATAGTCCTGTGCTTTGTTGTGTGTAAATGTGTTGCTCTCTGTCAACTCTTGACTTGACTACTTGGCTTGACTTTGCTTTGGTTTGGCTTGTCATGTCAAAGTCATGCCAACTTTAGTGTGGGTTTGTTTGATGTAGTACTATGGCTAACAACAGTCTCATGTCACAGCACCATTACGTTTTGCATTAGTAAAGCAGAGAATACTTGGCAATTTACTACGATTTACTCACAGTAATGGAAAACTTAACGAAACGGAACACCATTCAAATCCGAGCTATGTCCTCACTGCTAATTCATATTATCCCCACGTTGAAACAAAACAGAAAATTCCAAATACAAATTGTCTGTCCGTCACTGTCTCCCTCTCTGTCTCTTTGGCTTTTCAAGAATCCTCTGCTATGCCGTAGTGACAAGAGATTCACAAAATACAAATAATCGTGGGATTGTCGACATGTTATACGCGTGGAAATGTTAGATCTACTTCTTTATCATTATAGACACAAAAATTCACGTTAAAATTATTTTAACATATCTATATAACGCAAATTTCGTGGCGGGCAATCAAACTTTCTGTCGCAATAATGCGCAGTCGCTAGGGATTAACATTTTTCTAGCACACTAGCTACAACCTAGTTGAAAATATTTACGCATGATTGATATCAACCGACTGTACATAGGTATATCCTTATATTATTCATTATTAACGTATCCGGGTGGCTAATTAACAAACCCTGAACTTGCCATGACTTACACAATTACGCGCAATGTTAATTGTCCCAAATAAAACCTGAATGCATACTAAGACAAGTGATATATAGGTATTACTGTAGTAAAAGATTTAATTTTTTGGTTGGTTTGCTCAGGAGGAAGGAAGACGTTAAGTCGTTAAGATAAGGAGTATAACAATAGGTAGTATAAGATATAAAGGAAGATCCAATTATTGCTGACTACCTCAGTAAGAGACGACAGAGCATAAAGATTTGGGCAGAGAGAAGACGGAAGGAGGAGAGTCGGATGAAAACGAAGTAAAACAGAATAAAGTCAACACGAGCCAAACAATTATTACATCCTTCCCCCGAAATGGGACTCTTCTTTAATGTAATGTCATGGCTGGCATGTTGTTTTTGCTCTCTTTATATCTCTTTTTCTCCCACAAGAACTCCTGCTTTGGTTTCATTTAGTGAGGAAAGATCTAACTTTCCCCATCTCAGATTATGTATGTAGTAATGAGAAGAGTGCCATACGCAGGAGAGAGAAGACAGGGCCATAAGAGAGCATTTTACTCCTCTGTTTGAGTAGACAGATAAAGATAATAATTCTATCTTCAGATCTCGACGAGCATCGAGACAAATAATCAGAGAAGACCCCTTGTCTTCCACCGCAGTTAGCAGTAGTTACTCTTCATGCATTATTATCTCTACGTATTTACGTTTAGTGAAAAGATAAAACTGCGTAGGAGAAACCAATCTTCACTTTCTGTATATATTTATTCCGACTATGTATTCCGTCAGTAATATCACCATGTATTACCGTAAAGTAACCAGATTGGGACAGAAAAGACATAAAACTTTACCGAATAAAAGAAAGGTTTCAGTAAAGTAAGACTTTGGTAGTCAAGACTTTACTTTTCGCTTAAGACGCAAAGGCAGGATGTTGTCTTCACGTTCACGTGCTGAATTATCTGGCAGTTAGTGAATAGGAAAACTTTTCTTCCTTTCCTACACATAAAGTTCCGTTTAAGTCAACCTTAGTCTCCAAGTGTACTAAACTACTGTGTACGGATGTACTTAAGGAAAAACTATTTAGTCTATTTACAATAGATATACCTACACAGTATAACTATCATTTAATATATAGCAGAGTATACTTCATACATTAAATTACATACCTTCTATGTAAACAATGTTCTTGGGATAAAAAACTCTTTTTTTGTGTAAATACTCCAAATGCGTACATATAAGGTCCTTGCTGCTGTGTCTGAGTATAGTTTGTAGTTTGCATTTCGTGCGAAAGAAAAAGGAGCTATCTCAAATCTCATCTAATAAGACAAAGAAAGATGTTGTCATGTTATGTCATGTCAAGTTATTTGAGCCCATCCCTGTCCTGTAAATAAAAGAAAAGGAGAATAAAAGAAAAGGAAATGAAAAGTCAACTGCTAAGAATAGACAGGTACAGTAAACTAGAGTAAATAGTCACTTCTATACAATAGCCGGGAGTTTTTCCATAGATTTTTCCATTCCAGCTCTAGCTATTTCTATCTATGTTATGTACACATGTACTTTATGCTGGAGACGATAATAATAACTCTTGATGCGAATTGAGTGATAGAGTGGATACTGGGAAGTGAAGTACATAGTACTTTTCCAGTCATAAAACGTTGAGTCCTAGCGTGAATAGCTTGACAAGTGTAACGTAAAGATCTAAGCTAAAGGATAACGAGGTAGACAATTGAAACTTGACTTGCAACTTACCTCCTTTATAGTTTGCTTTATTTTTGCGTAAGAGCACTCCTATAGAAAATGTATTTATTAGACTTGTATTTACTTTGTGAAGCACTGTTTGCTCATGACGCATTTGAATGGCTGAAGGAATGAATAAGTATGATTAAAAGAGAGTTTTTGCCCTTTTCTCCCAAAATCTCGCGTTCTGCCTCCTTTTCTCTCATAATGCTGTAAACAGCCGAGTAATTTCCTTGTCTAGTATCTATTTACTCTCCTATTCAAATGGCATGAGTTCAGAGTCAAAATTAGAGGTTGACGTTGACGGTTGGTGGCTTCGTAATTCTATCTGGAATGATGAAGAGAAATGAACTTTACAGCTCCTGCTATTTATCATGGATATTACTTAATGTAACTACACAATAATACAATGTATACTGCAGAATAGATTACAATTTCCTATATCCCAAGTATAATACCTAAATGTAGGGTTATAGCCCAAACTCTAAGCTCAAGGATCAGGATACTAATAGTAGAGTCGAATGGGAGAGAGGACAATGAAGTAGGATCAAAATTGAGAATAACAAACAACCCAAAGTGGAGGATTGGAGGATACGCCTCGTTCATTTAACACTGTCGAGCGACAATCTGGAAGCATATACACTTTTCAAAAGAAAGCAATGGAACGATGAAAACTTGTGTTATTACAGGGCAGAGAATCCGAATACTTACATTTACAAATTACATAGGGTATAAAATTCAAGTGCTATCAACCATTCGTTGGCATTATGTCGTGTCCCACTCGTTGTGTATTATCATTATCTCTATCATATTGTGCAATAGCAATGCACAAGGAGTTTTTACTCATGGAAATGGAATCTACTATGACTGTTAATTCTATTCTGAGGATTGCATTATGTAGTCAGAATGTTACATATTACTATCACATTTTTCATCTTTGTGGCATCATTCACGGTGGTTGAACACAGAAACCGAATGAGACAGAGACCACAGTCTAGGGCTCTATTTGTTTAGGCTATTTGTGATGGTACAGTTGGGTAAAGTAGCGATTATAAATGCTATCTCATGTCCCATCACCGTCCCTTAGTAGCATTTCCCATTATTCATCTCACAAAAGAAATTACGTCCTCTTATTCCGGGCCTTTGAAAAAATCAAGCCAATCTGTCCTGCATGTATCCGGCAATGCAATATGCAGTAGTGGCTCTTCAAATAATTCAACAATGGCATTTTCAGTTGGTTTATCCAGTATAGACCGTTAACAAGGGAGCTGTCTATTGACCTAGTAATTTAGATACTTGTAAATCCAATAAGTTCCTGGTGGGATCCTATTCCTAATTGTTGTGCACATCATCCATTATGTGTAGTACATACACGTAGAATGCATACATACCAGGTTTGTGTACAAAAGAAATTTATCTAATAGCAGAAAAGAAAAGGCTTTTTCTTTATCCTACAATTATTGCGGCGCTTGTGTAAACAAAACAGAATTCAAAGGAAAAACTAAAGTTACTCTCTTGTTACTACTTTTTATGTAGATTTGTCTACACGCGGCATTTGAATGGAAACCCCTGTACCATATTCAGATCACTAGACGATTGTTCAAAGATAAAGGCTGATTGTGTTACGATAATATTGCTTTCCTTCCCTGAACAGCCTTTGAGCAAATACTATTACACGGAAAATGGAGGCAGATAGGCAGATGCTAAGGAACTGGAGAAAAAGGAACTATGCATACTAATAACTCCGCAGTGGTAAAAGCATTATGAAACTTTGAGTAAAACTGAGAACCTTGAAAATCTAAATCTAGAAACTATTGCGCACTGCGAAAACTTTTCTGAAATCAACTCCCAACAACTTTCAATGACATTGGATTGACTTTCAATCAAAAGCATATTTTTCATAGGACGCATTAGAGAAATTGGTATCTACTGCTTAGGACTAAAATATTCAGTTTTACTGTTCATGTACCAGTTTGGAGAGGCTAGTGTGTTTGTATATTCACAGAATTCCCTTGTCAAATGAAATATTCATTGGAAATTCCTTGGCATCCTGCTCTTTCTTCAATCTTTATGTATTTCTCATTGATAGTTAAGAATATGACGGACGAGACGGAGACAGTCTCGTCTTGGGACGACGCTACTACTAAGAACTCAATCAAATCTTCAGAAACTACACCATCATTATTTAAATACACAGTCTTCTTCATAGTTATTAAAACTGCACACTATATCGAATTTACTTGGAAGTTGGAAATGTTGAGAAAATATAAAATCTTTCGTAGTATTAGCATAAGAAACGGTATTTATGTAACAGATGCAGAATAGAAGCTGATTGTGATTGTGCTATTGTGATTTCATGGAAGGGACTTGACTACAGAAAGAAATCTCCAGTGATAGTCCCATTGTATGCAAATACAGATATGTGTGGTACTAGGTTTTATGTCGTATATCCATATAGAAATACCTTGGTGCAGAGTTACACTGAGAAGAATACAATCACAATAGTTTCCGTGTTGTAAGTTGTAGGGTGAGTCATACTCACCACACCACACAATCCCATCCACAAATCTCAATTACTAAACTTTGTCCTAATCATCAGCATTATTACACTTATAAGGATATTATTATAGATATACTAACTATGTAATACAAATGTGCTATTACTCGGCTGATGCATAAAGGAAATGAAAACACATTATGTTTACCTTGATGGAATACATTATTACAAATAGTGAAAGAGATATGATAGGATTTGTAAGATAAACGGGAATGGAATACTAGAACCGCCATGTCATGTCAACCCTAACTCAACTGTAGCCATGTCAAGGTAAAAGAGACAGAGTTACAGTCAGAGTCTCAACTTTTATATTTTGTGCTGTGCAGTGTCCCTGTCGTCTGTCGTAGTTGTCACCGTATGTTTAATGTTTCTATGACTGTTTGACAACAACCTCACTACAGAATGCATACATTACAAGGTTCATTTCATATCTTTCAACACGACATGACTATCTACATTCGCTTCTTCTATTTCGTTTAGTTCGTGTTCAAAGCACAACTCAAAGGCTGAGAAAAATGATAAGATACGTTATGTATGCATGTTTGTTCTTTTATGCATGTTTATGTGCATATTGTGTGACTATTCATCATTGGAACAAGTGCAACGATATTACAATAAGCACATTCAATACATAGAAATGAATAATACATAAAATTTAGGCTATGTCATCATATGAGTTTCCTTCAATCAACTCTCACTCTTATCCTAGAAAATGAAACTAACGAGACGGGCGCAAAGGAGGGAAACGAAGCGGGAGAGAAAAAGGCGAAAAACGCCCGGGTTTCACTCTTGCATATCGCATTTTGGCTTCGTTTATTTCGCCGAGCCTTCCCTTCATTTCAATTCTCTGCCATTATGCTATTCTCTCTCTATTTATTCACGTCTCTACCTAGTCCTGATGCAAAGTATACATAATACCTACCTCTTTAAGCTCTTTACACAATATGTAATATTATTATAATATGTGTAGCAACCTATATAGAGGGTACCTATATAGAGGGAGTGATTTTAAATGTATCCACAGTATAAATAGTACAATCATATTATCAGTCTCAGGCTAAGTCACTTTCGGTTTGTCATCTTCCGCCTCCTTTACTTTGCTCTTACCGTTGTTATTATGATGCTCTTGTGTAGTGTTGTGTCTACTTTGTCTCGATAGGACCGTAAAGCTTGCCATTTCATTTTGCCTTTCTCAGCTCCACTAATAATACATGTGTACACAATGCACTTACCCTGTTTCCCTATGTTTTGACTTAAGTAAGTATACTTTTCCTATGTAATTCCTATATACAAAAGTATGTATGGTATGTAAGAGTAGTCAAATCCTCAGATCCAATGCAATCCCAAGCAGGCATATTTGACAATGTCGGCTTGAAATAAAGGGAAAAGTAAAGAGTAAAGATAGGAAGAAAGAAAACTGGATAGCATTTATTATAATATAATGAAAAGATACATAGAGGTAAGAGGGGACTTTTCCTTTCATATTATAGACAACTATAATGTTATATAGGACGGGAGTTCTTCAGAGTAGAAGATGAAGCCGATTTCGGTGCTTTACTTAAGTTCAGTTGACACGGCACAACATGCCTACACTTAAGCCCCACTATTGCCTTCCCTTGCATTACTAAGCAGAGGAAGCGAAGACAACAGTCAAGTTCGGAGAGAATCATAGACTATATACTATATAACGGTATATAACAAGTATATAGGTATATACAGATAGATATTTTCTAATATCGAGGAACACTGGATGTGGACGCATGCAATAGATTTTATTTTATCTAAGCTCATCCACGGAGTGAAGTGAGCTGGAGAAGTCTACGTTATTTCCGAGTATTTCTTGTGCATGATCGTCATCCCCGTGTGGTGAGTGGGCAACCCTCGACTTTCCCAGAGATTGCCTTCCAGGACTCTTATAAAACCCATTCTATATATTTAGCCAATACTTATTGTGATCTATGTATGAGTGTGAGCTAGAATCCCATTGATGTGATATGATGTGCAGAGTGCCGAAGGATTTTTCCAGATGACTCACGACAACATCCTTACATTGCTTTACTGAATAAAATATAGTAGATGTTGTTTCCACCTAGTTTACTACGTTCACTACATAAATAGTAGTACCTATAGACCAAATACAACTCTTAGCAATAATAGTTCATTTTCTATTTCATGCTGTTATGTAATACGGGGCATTTACCGCCTCTACTACTAAAACAGACGTAGGACGCAAGATATTTGACTGCTTTAAGTGGTAGTCATCCCCAAGAGTACTCTATGAAATATGGGAGAACAGAAAAGGTAATAACAACGAACACTTCAAAATAGATATGAAATTTCTACATTCTATAGAATGAGACGAAGGAGCAGAAATTATTTGCTAGCCCATGTCCAATTGGAATGAAATCCTCTTGACTTGAATTGCCTTCAGCTCAAGAGTTGCATTCAATCCGATATACTTTATTAGCAAGAGGAGTGGAGAAGAAGATCTAAATACAAGATAGGAAAATGGGCAATATATTACAAGGGACAATGCACGGCTCTTGAATGAACTGTGGACTCGCTTAATACTTTAAGGGTAATTTGATTTGTTACAGTCGCATGTGAAATCCTGTTAGCACCGACTCTTTCTACGCGCATCTAGAAAATCCATTGGGGAATCTCTCGCCTAATGGCTCTAAACGAAAGGGTTACTCACTTTGGTTGCACACAACTCCTTTGCCTAAATTCTATTACAACTCTGAATCTCAATTGGGGAGGGAGGGATTTACCAACTTTGCAAACATAAATTCAAACCATATAATATCCATACCATAGTACCATACAAAAAACACCAGTGCTATAAAATTTAAGTTTTTATGACATATTCATGCTAACAAACTTTGAATTTAATCCGTCTTATAAGTACATACGTTAGATGTACAAGACCATTCTTCTTCAACATCTTTTCAGCAAACTGAAAGTTTCTAATGATAATAATAACAAGCAGTAAAACATATTTTTGTGGAAGAAATAATAAATCATAATTTCTTTCGCTTCAAGCAACAAAAGAGAAAGAGCTGTGGAAAAGGTTCGATGATAAATCCAAGTTCTCTGTTCTCAACTTCAGATTATGCTGGCATCTACTCTTTGAGAACCAAACCTTTCCAACTACATAGCCTCGTTGTAGTAACATGTATTCACATGGAGTACTGCACTGTTCCTCTCTTCAACTCCACAATTCTTACATCAAAACCATACAACCACTTTAAACATACGTCCACATAGATATTCTATTTTTTGAGTTTATAAACTACACAGGTAGCTAGAATTTTCCTCAATTAGAGATGTCTAGGTACAAATCGTAGATAATAACACAAAAAGTTACATTCTGTATAGATTACCAATATACAATTGTTTCTCCTTATGCACATCAATTACAATTTGCCATCAACACAAAAAATCTCTTAATGTAGCTACACTTCAAAATATTGGGATTGTGAATAGTCAACTATGTAGACAGTGTAGAGTGAAGAATGCCTATGTTATATTTTATATTGTGATACTGTCAATCAATGCGCCATTATTATTACAGATTGATAATGAATATTTTTGCTGCTAGCATCATAATTAGATCATTGAGAGTCAACAAAATTTTTAAAAAACCTTCCACAAGTGACAATTTGATGAGCTGTGCTATAATAACTGTCAGATGGTTAACAGCGTTAACTTACAGTTACTATTATCACACATCCTTATATATAATCATCAATAATGTTTTTGTTTTCATATGTCATGGTTCTTGTCACTATTTTTTCGATATGGGCAAAGGTGACTTTTAAATCCCCACAGAATTAGAACGAAATATTTCATCAGCATAAAATGATATCATAAGTCCTCGCAGGAATGTCATTTTTGTTGTCCTGTAGAAGTTGCAGTCATAATACAATAGACGCCCACAATATAAACAGTAAAATGAATTTGTTGTTTACTATTTGCATTATTTAGTTCAAATGACAAGGTGACTGGACTTTGACTTGTTAAAGCGGACAAATAGTGATAGTGACAGTCACAAATAAATTATTGACAATCTAGTTTGGCCAATTATGATTTGCAAGTTTGGACACTAATAATAAGTCGCCAACGCACTTTTCGCGAAACAACAATTATGACAAATTACTGTGACATTAATGGCGACATGTGTAAAAGAGTTTTACATAACAAATTGTATCAAGTGAATAGGTTTTCTGTTGAAATAGAAAGAGATAAAAGATTCTACAGATTATTTATGTATTAAACTATACTAAATTGCTAGGGAATTGTTACTAGAATGTCCTACAGAGGCTATAGAATATGTTGACTCTAGAATAGGATCTGATAAGTTGTAAAAAAGAAAACCACCTGTCTGTCACACGAATTAGATTCTGCGGGTTGTCATTCACTAAATGCATTATTAAAGCTTTGTGATATGGCGATTGCTGCAAGAGATGTAATTGACAGATCAGGTAATCATGTCTCAGTATCTGAAATTATACACATGAATACTTTCATCAAGCAGTTACCTACTTGAAATTCTGTCGCATCCCTGGGTTGTAAATAATGAAATCATGTTGTTTATCATCATTTCTATCTTATTAGAGACAAACAAGTTCTTTATGTAAATTATTGTGTTATAATATAGTAAATACTAATAATATATTGCAAAACTTCCTCTGTCTGTCAGTATTTACTTTGTATTAGAGTGTACAAATACAATTGCCTGCAGTAGACATCATGTACTTGTAAACCCATCTGTGACTCCTACTAGTTTAAACTGAAATAAGAGCATATTATTGGATGCAATCTGCGTGTATGTACATAAGTTACGATACAAACATCAAATTAAACGAAATTGAAATTTTAATCTTATCACATCTCATCAGACGGAATAGAAAAGGTAATTCAAATCTACTAACTGAGTAACTGACTCAGAGACCTGTCTCATCTGTCTGTCCATCAGAAACCACAATTATGCTCCATTAACTTCTACACTGGTATGCGCATACACTACTATATGCGTTTTTATATACAAGATGCAGGTGTAAGTTTGAAATTCCTTTTTTCCAATAACGCAATCCTTTGCAGGTTGCATGTATAAGTCAAGTATGCCCATACGTAACGACAACACGTGCAACTGTATCAACCTCAACAACTACGCATTCTTTACCTATTTAGTTATGCAAAAATTCTACACTCAAATAAACACAATGGTTAAATAACTAAAAGATAAGTACCAATGTATCTAATGTATCGACATTAGTAGGGCTGTAGTCATTGGTAGGATTTTACTTTCAGTAAGTGTGAAGGATTTGTATTTACAATAATGGCCAGAGATTAGGTTGGACAGAACGTAATGAACCAAATGGAGCGAATTGTAAGTGAAGTCAATGGTTAAGTCAACTCCGTCCTAAAATGGGCACAATGCCTTCCTGATCAAATATTGTGATTACTCATTTACAATCCATTTACACACTGAAGTTGTGTCAATTAGGCGGTTCTGTTAGACTTATGTGTGTTATGTGCTATGCTATGTGAACAAACGACTCGTCCTAGTTTTCCCCTTTTCCTTGTCATCTGTTTATTACGTGTCTACACTTATTTACTCCTATTCCAAACCATATATTATTGCAACAGTGCAGAACTTATGGCGTCTGCTTTTGGACTATATATTGTTCAAAGGCTTGGCCTGGCTAATCCCATCTTGTCCATCTATCATTGTACTACTTATTGTCCTTCGTCAGTATCACACGTAACAAAATTAATGGGATCCATAAGAAAACCATTTTATGTAGGACTTTATATATAGTGAACATATATCTCTATGGACATACTTATGTGTTTACTGGGACAGAAAATGTTAAGTCAAGCCAGATGTCAGACCATTTGGATTAAATCTTTTTCATTTTTTCCCCTGACTCACCTTGTTTTCTTTAGACTTTGAATCAAAATAATGCTATCAAAATACATAATTGTTCAGAATATTCTAGTGGAACATCACTTTGCTGATCGTCATTGCGTATCTCCTTCGTCATATCGTATCGCACCATACCAAATGTAGGGAAATTACTCAAGCAGCAATAAATACCAACGCAGCAAGACGATAACATTTAAGTAACACACCAGAACAAGAATAATCTTTGGCACTAAGTCCTTTTCGAGATAAATACAATAACTTGGGACCATTGTCAAGAATTATGCACACATTATGCATAAACACATAATAGTAGATATAATATCCCTCCTTTTTAATTTCTTAGATGAATGTAGCATGCACATCTGAATAATACTTTATGAGTGCATTTGCATATATTTCAAGTAGGTTGTCAGAGAAAGAGACACATCGTTAACACAGAGCATTGGAATTGCCAAGTGTCTAATTAGTTACACAGTTTTGCTAGTTGAATATATTATTCTGTAATTTTACTTCTACCTGCCCTGTTTTACGACAGTTTCGATTTCCATATTTTTATTTCCATTGTAGCAGTTGCTTACATAATTTATTGTACTTACCAGACTGTTACGGTAGACTAGGTATGTAAATTCTTACTATATAAGTACAAGAGTGAGTACAAGTATGAAATGTCAATTCACTATTCGCTATTTAGCGTTGTAATTTGTTTAATATTGAATGTGAAGAGAATTCAGATTATTTAGAGAGTAGATATATAGACAGAATGAATATCGTAAATGAACTTTTTACTACTTCTTTGACTCGTCTATTTGCATTTGAGAAATGGTAGTTTACTTTCGTCTGTATAATAATACTTATAATTGTCCTTACAAGGCACTTATTTCTTCTTTGTATTTATTCAAGATATTTCCACGTATACTAATTGGGAGATGGCTTCTCTATTGTATTTACTCTAGTTAGAGAGTCCATGCATGGCAAATATAAGAGTCTATTAAGAAAGTTGCTAGATAATTATCGTATTTATCTATAGGTTATGTGTACCATTGTACCTGTCTATTTATTTATTGCGACTGCAAAGGTCCAGGAGAATGCTATGCATCAAAAACGAGCTACCGTCTTCATTTCTTTTAAATATTTAGTAAGTAGAAGGTATAACTTGTCAAATTGTAATTGTGTTCCCACGTATGCATGTACATATAATAAATAACTGCGTCTGTTTGCCTTTTCTATGTTCGTAGACAAATATAAAGACAAATACTCCTCGTTAGTCAGAAATCTGTGTCAAATTTTTGAGATTCACAATTGCACACACTCTACTAAGTAGGGGTACACTGCTCTCTCCCTAGATCAAAGCAACCCGTAACTGATGAAGAGATAGTTGATGGCATACGAAATAATCTTTGTCGTTTGAACAAGCGATTGCGTCTAACTACTTGAATTGTCAGCTGACAGAGACTGGTCGTTGAATCAGTATCACTACTACAATATAATTGCATTTGAACTGTCCCAGTGTGTTTCTTGTACTCAAATGCGTACCAGATACGCTACCACATAAAAACAAGAAAAATCTGTTAAAAACAGGAACTTGACCGGAATGGGCTTAATGAGCTGAATATATCAGTGATGATGATGAAGCACGTTTCTTTAGCAAACTAAATTTTATGTTTCTAATTAGTAACTATATAGTAGAACTATCAAAAGCAAGATTCTCATGTCTCGCATCATTACATTTCTATCATTTCCTACTCAGCATTTCTAAAGTGTTGTTTTGATTTAGTGTATAATGAGAGATCAGGTTTGAATTGTGTTTGCTTATTAAAACTAATAACCTTCCTTATGGTCAAGATGAGTAAAGAGGAGCAACTTAGAAATCTTCAATATATTTCCTTGCAAAACAACCACTAATTTATGATTGATATGTATTTTATTCACATACGCATTAGACATATAGAATTATAGAATTTGCAATAGTCTTGACGGACGTGAGTCGTATTTATTCATTATTATTGTAAAATAATGTTTTCGTAAGGTAATTATATACAATTCTTATATTAAATCTACCTAGTAGCGATAGATCTTCTTGTTGTAGCGGTCTAATGTCTGAATAAACGTATAAAGATGTTCTTTAACTTTTCTTCGTGTGAGTTGCATACAGATTACAGAGCATGCGATATTGGTTATGTACTTATGTGCACAAAATGAGAGCACAACATCTTAAGCTGTTTCCTAGCTTATCATTAGTCAGAGTAAGTAGGTAGTTATAGCTAATGAAAAAAAGTAAAAGGAGATTTGCCAGAAAAAATTACGTAGCGGATCATTGGAAAGGTTATTGCGGTAGATTGCAGTCGCATCAGTGACAGTGAATCCAAGAGTACACTAAAGCATTGTGTAGGTAAGTACTTTGTAGATAGTGCACTACATCTTTTGTATTTAACAGAAGAAACCTTGTTGAATGACAAGGTAAAGTAAGATGATTGCGATTATGATTAGAGTTAGAGATTCATCCAACTTACTTCAATGATGTAAAAACTAGAATTGTCTAGTTTACATTAGTTCAATTCCCTTGTTTCACATGCCCTACATTGCGGTGAGATTTGTTGTTTCATCGACAATACGATACTCTTTTGATGCTCATTGATTGATTGATTTTTTCTAACATTAAATTCCCATTGTGCATCAAAAGCCATTAACAATTTCTCCTTACGAACCAAAACCACTTGTGGCACAACCTTTATATACTTTTATAATGTACAGATGCAATCATGCAGAAATAAAATAATTCAATGCTTACCCGGTATTTAGGAAGATATTTCAATCCGATGGCAGGTTGGCTTCGATTGCTCTAAAATATATAAAATTAATCGTTACAATCTAAGTAAACAAGCATAGATAGATGTTTAATTTTCTCAGAATTCATTATGGCCCACTTTTGGACTATTAATTTGTCGTACTCTCATTGCTATTTTAACTCCGTCACTCTATTTAGAGTAGATTGGAATTTAATTATTAACTTCTAGAATTCAGATAAATTAATTACCGTACCGCGCTTAGAGATATAAAAATATTTTTCTGCAGCAGACCGTGTGGTATACTTAGAAATAGTAAATGTAAATCGTGTGAATATTACCTATTTTGTATTGTGTGATATTGTAATTTGAACTCTGAACCGTGTATGTGTAAGTATAGTCTTTATCTTGGAGTGGTTAATAGTGGTACGTGCATAAATTGTAAAGTATGAAAATTGATTAATGAATTGCATATTACATACTCTGTGTAATCATTTTGAAAATAATAATGCTATGGATGCTGTAATGAAATTGCTCTTTCCATAATAAAGCAAAGATTGAAAGTAAACCATCCCTTCCTCCATAATAAAATATGATAAGAATAAAATAATCAAAACTTGACTAAAGAATGCACGAGCGAGCGCAGGCAGAGTAAATTGAAAAACTTGGAATGTTTCCTTCTATGTAATATAATCTATGACAAGAGACAAGCTTGAATTTCTATGTAAAACTTCTTTATCGATAATTCGTTAAGAAAATAACCTCGAAGCATCAAAAGATCTGTCTGTGGCCATAAATAACTTACGAGATTCTTCGCCTTGAGCTTCTCATAGCGAAAGGCTCACGTTTTGAAAGCAAATTATTTGAAACCCTTTAATTTCTTTCTGTTCATATCTCAATCCATTTTCTGTCAAATCAATGCAATCTGAGTAATCTGACTCTTTCCTAAGAAGATTAATTCTTATAGAATTCATAATATAACAAAGAAGCTCTTGGCATTTTTGCTTTTATTCATTTACTATATTCTTTTATAGTAATTCCCTATTTCTATTTGTATAAGGTACAATTTATCTCTATAAGGAGCTATCTGAATATCAATCTACATGAGAAGAAGTTTAAGGTTTATGATTTAAATTGTCGTGATACGCATACTTACCTTCAAAAATTTAGTGTTAACCAACTACTCTTAAAAATGCCTCCAGACAACCTTGTCTATTGTACTAACAGAGCAGTAGTAATTTATAGCTAATGTAAATCTCTCTTTAATACACTATCCATATTATGCAGCAAAGTAGCTACTTGGACACATAAATAATAAATAGTTATGGTAGTAGAAGGCATATCAATAAGTATTTATGTATTATTTCCATATCTGTACTACAGTCTAATAATCTAGAAGAATTCTTTTCTAAATGTATGAAAGCGAAAGTATCTTCATTCAACATTGAAATGGACTCTTAACAATAACTAAGGCAAAGAAGCAATGAAATAGAACACATGCTTCACCTTTGTGTATTCAATGCTCACAAAAAAGGGATTTGGAATGGTCGAAATCAATTCATTCCTATTAGGACCTATTCCTTTGGGGACTAGGAAAGACATTTCTGTATTAGGTACACTATTCAATTTACTCTATAATAAATAAACAAAACAGGTCATTCATTTGAAATACACTACCACATTGGAATACCACAATAGACATGGCAGTCGGCAGAGTCTAGTAAATAATTATCACCTTTGTACAGGTGTAAAATATTCTCCAAAATTCTTACTAATTTTAAATTCACCTAGAGGACAATTTTCTCATTTGATTTTCTATATAGCAAAACTTACGTCTCAAATACAGATGAGAATGTAAGACATATTAATACAAGTAGCAATGCTAATGCAAGTTTACTACTATTAAAGACTAATACCACAGCAAAGTAGCTTTAGGCATTAGTTTAAATTACCCACTAAGTTGTACATTAAGTGAAGAACGTGTGGCAAATAGAATAATGTTTATTAGTAGTATAATATAAAGGTTAATATACCGCACCTTTCCTGATCCTCGAAGTGGGGCAGACTTGAGAGCTCCCAAAGCATGAATTTTGTATTCCCTTTCCAACTGCTCCACTTGTGACTGAATCCTCCTTCAAGGGCAAAAAATATAAACATATCATATTCAATTGCATTTATCTGCGAATGCATAGCTTGTGGAGATACGTGCATATAATATTATCACTTATAAGATAAGCACCTTATGGCAAGATTAACTTTATAAACTCTACACGTAACTAGTTATATATATTGCTATCTACAATGCTTATATAAAGTGTTTAAAGCTTGTTGGCTTTTGAAAACAATAAAACACCCAATTAACCTCATCTCTGACTTTAAATGCATTATTTCTTGTCTGGTAACGAAAGTAAAATCCAGTATGTGCCTCCAACAAACGTAAGTAGTGAAACTGATTGAGTTCAGCCAGCCAACAATTACTGCACACACTGACGTTACAACAATAAACAAGCAAACTAGAGCAAAGTGTATCGCTCTTAAAAGAATTAATTCGATGCACTCCCTATACTGACATATACAGATAAGATGCATAAAGCTCTTTAACTAGTTACTACGTACTCTTCTATTTCCTAATTGCGTTTTTCTGTTCTTTTAATTCCTTAAGCTTATCTCAGCTTGCCACAACTAAGTGTGAAAGTGCAACTTACGATATGGCAAGAATAAGCTCCAGTTGCTGATCTTCTTGCTCTTGTCGCCCATTGTGGTTCTTTTCAATTATATTTTGAGTCGATTCCAATTCTGATTGCAGAGTCGAAAGTTTCATTAACTCCGCATCCAACAGCAAACTTGTTACCTGCAATTTAACAAACGTCACTTTAGTACTCTTTCATAACTAACATCAACACAATACAACCATTTTGCAATTGCGACACTCGATTCTAGATGTTTAATCATCTATTTCCAATACTCAATTTTGCAATTCAAATAAAATACTGATAATAAATATACGTTCAAGTTACATACGATGGTATGATTATTATCCTAAAAATATTAATAAACTAAAATACAACATAAATTATCATCCAATTAATTTACGTTTCATTTCACATTGCATATTGGGTAAGTATGTATGTTTCTCTTACTTTACATACAACCAATCTCTTAACATACATAAAGGAAAGAAAATTTAGGTTTGTAAACGACAGCGAACACTAATATCTGAATAAAATGTTTTCGTTCGGGTTCGCTAATATTTTATGAATCTAATTAAAAACTTTTGTTTGAAATTAGCTTTCATGAAATTAGAAAGAGTTCTTGAATGTATAAGCACGGTATAAGTATAGATAGATATATTTTGGTAGGTAACTTGGTTGCGGTGATGTGTGAATTGGCAAATTAAATCTATCTGCTATACTGTAATGCAAAAAAGCCTTTATGTTTAGGATTCAACGAGCGAAACAGTTCGGTTTGTTTTGGATCATTAATCTGAAATCCAAGGAATCTAACTACCTGTTGCACGCATTAATCAGCAAAAACTTGTGAGACAGACGCTCAATAGAGATAACCACATAAGAAGGCATATAGCAGAGTAATAGCAGTGTAGATAAGAGAAAGCGTTTATTTCTTCTATAATCGATTGCACGAAATTCTAATAAGTATACATTAGCGTTGCAATGGATTCTAAGTAGGTACCCTTATTGTACAAGTTATTGTTTGTAACTTTGTAACACTATTTCCATAATTGCAGGTGTGTGCCTGCAGACAGACAGGATACAGATACTATGTCATATAGTTAACTAACAATAGGCACGTCGGAAAAAATGGTAGAGTGATTAGTGTTAGCTTAATGGCTACATTTGATTAACAGGCAAAAGCAGGAGCGATAAAATCGTTAATAATAAGAGTTTCCATTTTGTCACCGATCGTATCGAATTGTCTGGTGTTTCTTTCTTGCGGTTCTGCTGTGATTATTGAACGTGAGCTAATGATATCTAATGTGTAGTGCTAATTTGATTGAATGCTTTTATGCTTTTGATTCTACACTCAGATAAAGTAACGACGCGCTCCGCTCTGGCGTTAACAATTAAACTTACAATGTAACACGTTTTTTCTTAGTTTCTTTTCTTTCATTACTAAACGCGGATTTGTAGATTCTTGTTCGTACGACTGTAGTCGATTACTTTGCCGATTGTAATGCAAATAAGATTTAGGTAGTAAGTAACGTATATACATGTAGATAAAATATGGTACATTTTTGTAGCTATACTTGTAAATGGGAACACGAAAATTTTTGCAGCCGCATTTTTATGGATACTTAGTAGACAGGCACCAAAGAATGTTTATGTAAGTTAATTACGAATTTTAATAATAAATCTTATACCAAACCTATATAACAGCGTTTTAAATGTGTTGTATGGTAATTTTAATTACTAATCTAGAATATTATAAGATGTTATCATACTAACTATGGTCCTTTAATGTTTTACATCCACTAAACGAATATGGATTATAGT